>JAVFBW010127212.1:0-14157 GCA_034783835.1 Mopalia ciliata
GGTAAGAGTATCCTTAAATAACCATCTTCTTCATAATATGGCTATTTGAAGAGTTGAGTTTATACCAATCCTTTAAACAAAACTATTTTCAAAGGAATCGTTTTAAAATATATGTTTTTAAGAACTCTTTATTGTTATCTTTTATGCTCTTAGACCTAATTCCACATGTGTTCAGTCCATTGGCATGCCAGTGTCGTATGAAACAAAATTGTAATGTTGCTGGGAAAACACTTTAAGCGATTCGAGAATTGTGAAAACAAATAAAAGGCATCATTTTTTTGTCTTTCGCTCAGAGAGGAATAAAAAACTTTTTTGTTTGCTCAGGTGTTAAATTTGAAAAGCCGATGCAATCGTCACTTCAGTGATCCGTATCAAAACTATAAATACTGCGTTTACTGGCATTCAGTGTTGCATGACGTAGTATAAAACGTAGTATAAACACAGGCGAATCTTAGCGAGTGTTTTATAGTTTGTTTTCTATATTCAACTGTATAAACATTATACAGGGAGATAACTGTGTCAGTCTGTAAGGCACACTTCGAACTAATCCGTCTATCATGCAGTGTACGTCCCTTTAACTCATTCCATTAAACTTGATTTTTTTATACGGCTAACAAGGAGGAAAGTTTGACCCTTCAATTAACACTTTACTTTGATTGATTGTTAAAAATACAAAGCGACATTTGAAAAAAAACAAAAAAATAGTTGGTAGCCAAATGTCAGACACATAATCAAATGAAACCTACATATACCGGTACAACTCGAATATATTCACAATGCATTGAGAAAACAGGTTCGAAATTGATTTTTGCAGTCAGCAGACAACCGTGTTATCTTTAGCTTAGCCTCTGTCCACTATAAATCTTTAATCGTTTTCTTTTTTCTGTAATTGTTTGTAAAACTTACGTTCAAGTCTGTGTTAAAGCAGCAGCTATAAATACCGACATGAATAACTAGACGAATATATGTAATTGTCAGAAGCGGACGAGTTGATAAAAAGGGCTTACCTCTTGTCTTTCTAATTGATCCCATTTTAATGCATTCTCTGTGACAGCCCAGTTAAAATGGTCATAGATAAACTGACGATATTTAGCATCAGAACCTCCATTGTTTTTGTTAATAATGGATGCAACAACAGCCGTACCAAACGGGAACAGGTGCTTTGTCTGTTTAATCTTAAATACACAATAGTACACACGGTTAATTTACATTTATGTTACTGCCTGCAATTCTCACTGCTGCGTTAAGATGTATTTTCAGCAGATTCCCTTGATTTGCTGGTAGATTGTCGTTTTTTTTATCCATCAGTGGAAATAGTGAACATAAGGGAAATCCCCTTATCCGACACATCGTACTAGTAGAACGCTAGTTTAACTTGTACATAGATTTATAAGATTTGTTTGTTATTGCAACATAAACAATTAAGTGGATCGTAATACTTACTTCGATTGTTACTCCCGTTGTGTTGAAGCCGATGCCAATCTTTACTCTGAAACAGAATCCAGATATATTTGTGCATCATGAGCGTTTTTGTTTGTCGGATTGATCGGTGTTAAATGTTGAACTAAATAAGTTAAATATTAATTTTAGTAAAAATTCTCACAGATATGATCATTTGGAGTTCAGGCGGAAATCTAGAAAATCGACGATAACTTCGTGATAATTGTGTCGGACAACAATCTTGCTACATCGTTTGCCTTCTTTTTAACAACATCACAAGTCGCAACTAGCTCCGCTTATCCGCTGACCGTACAGGCGTGTTGGCGGGTCTGAAATCAGTCGGCTCTTCCCGTAACCGTAATACTTGTCAGTTGGCATGTCGGAACATAACTCAGCTCTTTCCGTGACCGTTACAAACGTGTTGGCATTGTCGGAACATCATTAGACTCTTTCCGTGACCGTTATATACGTGTTCGCTTGCTGTGACTTCACTCGGCTCTTTCTATGGCGGTTACAGATGTGTTGGAATGCTGGAACATCAGTCGACTGTTTCCTTGGCCGTTACTGTCGCGTTGAAATCATGGAACATCACTCTGCTTATTCCTTGAACATTACAGACGTTGGCATGCTGGAACATCACTTTGCTACCGTTACAGACGTGTTGGCACGTCGGAACATCATTAGACTCTTTCCGTGGCCGTTACAGACGTGTTGGCATGCTGAGTCATCACTCCGCTCTTCCCGTGACCCTTACAGAAGTGTTGACACCATGTTTGAACATCACTCGACTTTTTCCGTGACCGTTACAGACGTATTGGCGGGTTGGAACGTTCTGCTTTTTCTGTGACTCTTACAAACATGTTGGCAGATCGTAATTGGTACGTGTCGGCAAATCATTTCACTCTTATTTCATCCACATGAATGACCATGGATGTTCCCATATCATGTGTCTGAGGTGATTGGACGTAATCATATTTTAAATAGTGTTATCCGAAATTAAACAGCTTGCGTATATCACAATAGAATGTAAAGTTATACCTTCTTTTGTACAATTTTCTGAAAAAAGTAAATGACTATAATTCTTGACTTGAATTCTTAACGCATTACATGATATTACTAGGGTGCTTACGTGTTTTAAAATACAGCTGCGCTCACATTGAGACATTCACCTACCACTATTGAGAAAAACCTAACCCGGCCCTGCCAGTTTCTTTTAAGTTTACCTGATATTAACGTTTCGTTTCCTAAGCTGTTCAATTCGAGCATTGGCAGCAATTCTCCAATCGCGCCCGTCGTCTAGCTGGGTCATGGATGTGGAATCCACTAAGTAAGTATTACCAGTTAAGGGACCTTGGAAGTAGACCTTTATGTGATCAACGTCTGCCAAACAAGAATTACATGTTAAACATGTATTTTTTAGCTATAACGCCACACGCAAATTGTCAGTTACTAGACCATCGCCATAGACTTGCACAGACAAATCAAACAGAAACGAATTTAAGTCTTTAACTATGTATTTTTACAACCCCAACATAGTTGCTTCTCGTTGTACTCCCAATGCATAGCAGCGTCTAAATAGGCAGTACTTAACAAAAAACAGTAAACGGCGAAATAGCTTGTATTAGCAAAACAACTTTAATTATAATTTTAAATAAAATTGAAAGATCTCGTGATACTATTTTACAAACAATTATTGATATTCACATCGATAAGGATCTATCAATCAGAGAAAAGTTTGGCACTATTGTTGACCTTGTGACAACAGGGTGAGGGGTCAGATGGGCAGCTATAGCCACTATCCGACATAATTAACTATAGCCGATATCTGCGATGTTGAAAAAGCAGGCCGGACGTCATTTTCGCCTATAATTAACTTTGCTTCTAGATATGGCCATATGGAGATTGGAGATAAGATTTGGTATGCAATATTGCATTAAAGCTCGATGGTGAAACTGCATGGAACTACGCTTTACTTCAGTTGCACTCAAATGATATTGTTTGCAAACCTAAATACAAACGAATTGGTTGAAAAAAATTGACATCTAAAGAATTATTTTCACCAATTAAAGTTACATGTTGGGTTGTTGTGCCTTAGTTGTTTATTTGTGTGGATGTGTGTGGGGGTTTATTTTTCAGATGAGTCAATCAAAAATTATTTACGCACGAAAAGACTCAAGCGATGTTTCAAAATGGTTCGTCAAACAACAACACTGATTGCTGTCTGGTGCTCTTTAGACCAAGCGATTGTGCTTTCTGCATTAATCTCTACATGACCTGTAGCATCATGACTTCTATTTCGATGACCATTAAAGGCTATCACAAAGCAACCCAAAAAGCTTCCAACAAACAAAAGCAGATTAATTGAATTATTTGCTGTGACAGTATGTCCCGTTCAAGGTTGTGGGTTATGGCAGAATATGAGATAATTTGTAATAGCAGTTAATAGCTGTAAACGACCCAGGAACTATTGGGGGTACACACTCACCAATAGAGACAATCAACATCCTAATACTAAAACTCAGGTGGATACTTATATCTTGTTTAGGCTATAGGTAATAAATAATTCGATTATTGAATTGTGTGTTTCTGTATGGTCCCGGAACTGCTAGAAGTTGCTCCCAATTTATCCATTCATTAACGTGTTTGCCATAACGAAAAACAAATTCCATTTCTCTTCCGTAAGGTCACATTATAGATCTTTCTCACCAAGAGGAGCCTGGTAAATCCCTGTTAGATGAACCCATCCTGTTGCTGTTGTTACTCCTGTCCTGTACGCCACCGTTACGTATGTTCGACTTCCTGGGAATAAATTCACCGAAAATTAAAAAGAAAAAAACCCAAAATGCAATAAATATTTAATCACAATAAGAAAAAACACTCTCATCTTCTACATTTACACAAACTGCTTTATGGAATATACTCGTTGACTAATTGGTCTCAAAGAAAGTTGTATTGACCGATCTCAGATAATAATCGTACAACATCCGGGTGTGTACAGTCGTTAAAACTTAAAGTGACATATAGTTCAATATTTGTTATATCTGACAATATTTTGATCATTTATAGTGGGATAGTTGTTCCAAGGAGAAGACACGCCAACATGTTAAGCGACATTTTTAATGTTTAATGCATCTAATAAATGCATATGACAAATTAGCGAAACAGGAAACAGACTAAGTGAGGTAATTTATTTGATAATAGGCCTACAAAGCGTAGCTGTGCTTGGGAAGACATTCTGAATTCCTTACCATTAGAAAATGTGTTTTCTATTTCGATAACTACTTTTTGTCCTCTGCCTTTATCGGTGACAACCTTCAGCCAGGCGTTGAGAGTGTAGTGATATCCTGGATGCACCCTCACGATCTGAGCTGGACCATCATGGATGTGAGTCCTGTGGGGCAAATTATAAACTTTTCAGCCATCCATTATTTTTCCTCAAAGGACTAGTTGTATAACTTCCACAAAGTGAGAGTTTTTTTAAAAGTATCAACTGTCATAATGCAAGATTACATTGGTGAAAAATAATGAATTTTGTCCAGCGCGTTGTATGCTTGTACCAGTTGTATGGTTCTGTATGGAATAGTTCTAATTAAAAAGAAAATATACTACATGTATATGTTGTTGAATTATCCCAAAGGTAGTAAAAAGTATTATCAAGATGTAATATTTACAGTTGTGTTATAAAGTTTAATACACATTTTGTGTCAAGGGATTCGAGCATGGTCTAATTCTTAATGCTTAAGTCAAGAAGAAACAGGAAGAAGAAGTGTAGTTTGTTGCAATATAAATTTAGACAATTGTTCAAATTGTACAACGACGGTATAATGTTGTATCTTATTGCTCGCTCAAGTGGCATAAGAAGTCGGAAGTACATATAATATAAAAGGTTTGGTATGGATAACACCCGACTTTTCGCCTAACATTTTATCTTGTCTTCTCGTTTTGTCAGCGACATCGAAGTTTATGACTAATTCGCCAAGAATATAAAGTGAAATAACGTTAGGCAGTTAACCCCACAAACCCAAACACACCCAAGCTTCCGATATTGGTCTTTATAATCTTTGTATTGTATACATTACTCACCTTGCTGAGGACAGTATCGCGTAGTTGCCAGTGTATCTGTCTGTTGAAAGCGTGCAGTTAAAATGATAACATTCCCAATCGGACAAACTTTCCATATCAGGATTTCTTAGCAACTCCTGGCCATTAACACACAAAATAAACAAACAGCCCAGGAAAACATTTGATCTATTCATATTCATTTGTTGTGCTTTTATAATCACTTGGATTGAATTTGAACATGTAGGTCAAACATATAAGATCAGTAGATTACTTATCGTTGAGCTGTTGTTCAGGTGTTGTTTTAGGAATACAACAGGTGATACTGTTCCACATTTGACCCACATATATAGGTGCGCTTAAACAGCCTGTACTAAATTAAGTGCATTAAACTTTTTACATTTTTAATTTAGATATTTTTGTAAACCAGTCAAATACTTCTAGGTGTAAGGGAGAAAAAAAGGTTTCCATCATTGTTCAGAACATTGATTGTCACATACAAAGGCCGAACCAAATGAACTGCGCTAGTATGGCTGCATGAGCATCAATTGAAATCCATTCATACCGGACTTTCATAAAAGCTATATCAACTTAGGCAATAGGTGAACAGCTTCGTAAAAACCCTAACTTTATCCTCCCAATGTGATTTTTCTTTTTTTCTCTCTCTTTAACTTAAATCCATTTCCGTGTGGTGGCACTCTTAAAGCGAGTCGGGGTACCTTGCCCTTTTCAATCAATGTTCCTACATGACCCCTTAAGAGTTTGTGTATTTCGGTAAAGAAAAAACACGAGCACATTAGTAAAAAAAAGAGATTGTACTCCGTTTTGACCCTTAAAAGAATGACAAACACTACATTCGACTGGAACAGGTTTTTGAATGGATAAATTATGATTCTGATCCAAAAGTAATTAAGAATTGTGGCCTTATATATCCCACAAATTTATGATCAAAGACAGCTTACCTCTTATATTAGCTTATAGTTGCCACTTTCCGATTCAACTGGGAGTTTGGAACCTAGATAATTAAATATGTGTAGATAGATTATATTGGTTTTTAATTGATTTAATAACGTTTGGTAGGCTGCGATTATATTAAGATCGTTAAAAGCAACCAATTCCACAAATTTATACAATTCTAGGTCCAAGGTACTTGATTACCTGTTTAATTTTGTGATTTTACTACACATGAAAAGTGAGACGACTAAAATATTAATGCTGTCGATAACAGTTCAGTTTGCAATAAGTTTCAAAATACTTATTGGATATCTCACCATCGTTTTCTCCCAAAATACATATTCCAAATTCAGGTCTTTATTTCTCAACCAAACAGGCTTAATAAAGTACGACCTCAGATCAACTTAGTGTAAAATAAAATAAATCTAACTTCGAATATTGGAGTCATTTTTGGTATTCTATATTTCGGCTTATCTATGTAGCCAACACCAGGAATATGTCAAACAGTTGATCAAAACAAACTTACATACAAGAGATCTACTTACACAAGGTATACTATGAGCTGGTATAATAAATAAGATTAGGAGGCGGGAAATAACTGTATTGACTGGATGAATTCTTCTCCCAAACAAACAAGATAAAGTGAGCTCTTGATCTGTTGTAAAGGGTGGGGGCAAACCAGTACATCACAACACTATCCCATTTTCACTAGCTCTAAGAAACACAAAAATTATCGATCGAGCCCAACACTACTCCAGGAAAGTTGGTGGATAGAAACCCGAATATTTTCTTTAATTCATGGGCTTAATTCTTCAAAAGAACTAATTGTTTTCAAATAGACAATCGGAAGAGCAAATTACTCATGTTGACGCTGTCCTGTATCCCTTTAAAGTTGTTATATCAAATCTCCTGATAGATGTATCATCTTGGATGAATACATTCTTCACTAATGACCATTCTCAAATCACTGGAGCCGTGTCGAGATAATATTCCAGGTGTGTCACAAAAACACCCGCAAATTAAACTTGTCAGATGATTAGTCTTGATCAATACGTTGAGCAAATACTGACCTAACTTAGCATATGTTCAGTTTTATAGACAAATAAAATATAAAGCACGTTCATTGCATATCAATGAATTATTACAAATGTGTCAGTCAACTATTTTATCTATAAACAATTACTAAAATTAGTTTGTAGGTGCGAAATACACCGAGTGGGCATTTTGATTAACATATTGTTGGTTTATTTAGGGTGATTATCCTACTTTTTGCGTTATGATTGGTCGTTTGTTTTCACCAATCAAAATGTCACAAATAAGGGGAATCCCCTGAAGTCGTTACATATACAATGGCACCATGAAATTTCATCCTTAGTCAAGAAAATGGCAAGCTAAAGCTTTTTGGTTTAAGTAACATTTCCATTCAGAAATACCAAAGAACTTTCCCGACAATATCCACATATTTGAAACACATTTTCTAAAGGAATCTCGCAATTTGATTTTTAATGATGGTATTGTAAGTCTTTTTTGTGTGTGTCTCTGGAAATTGATGGAAGGAAATAATACATGATACGACGTGGAGAGACAATCAAGAACAACCGAAGACAAATCGATCAGACTTCTCTGGAAATTGTATTCGGTGCTTTAGTGCCTGACGACCTGGAGAATAATCACTGGTTTTATTGACCAGCTTCTAATGAAACTTTTCTCAGCATAAGGTGACAAGTCTTGTAGAAACACAATTGCAAACACTCAGCCAGCTCTGCCCAGAAAGCTAATATAATGCCAAAGTACAATAAAGTATCATTGCATAGCTGTTGGCACTGTTAATACCTCATTGGAACCTACTTGTGTTATCGCTATTTTAGTCTCATTCTTATTTCTATTTAAACAAAAACATGCAATATATGTGATTTAGAAGAGTACAGTACAATTTCACTTCTCGCTAATATCTGCAAATTGCCATCTGAGTTGGTTCAAAATGCAACTATCGAGATAACCATATCATGCCGATGAACAAACACAGCAGTAGCTGATTTAGACTTCAATTATATGTACCCAAAAAATTCCTTACATCCGTAGTTTTTAAATAAATATTAATTTTAAACTGTTTAACCCAAATCGGGCTATACAGGTGCTGCGTTTATGTTTTAGGTGTGCTATTTTTTCTTTACCATGTGTAAATGTGCAAGTTTTCTTTCCCACGTTGCGCATCCATATTTGGTGAAGGGTGCAGCATGCACATTTCATAAGCTTATGTTAAATATGAGTAAAGATTCATCACGTCCAGCACACAAAAGCAATACATTTTAACTGAATTTAACGGTCAAAATTAATGGTCTTCTTAACTGTTCGATCTATGCGAGCATTCACGAAATTTCTTTTCTGTGTTATACATGTGCTTACTAAGGTGGTGTGTGTATGGGGTGTGTGTGTGTGGAGGGGGGGGGGGTCTGCCACTTCAATTCAGACTTGATGTGATGGTGTAACCGCAATATTGGTGATGTGTAACTACATTTAACTCGATCGATCCTCATGTCGTTGTTGTCACATGACGCTAGGAGACGGAGTGGCACATTTTGTTCAACATCCAAGTCATTACATAACATGTCCATACCCCACAGTCGTCAGGCATAGAATTAATTTAATCGATCAAACCGCATACTCAAGACACCCATTCTCTGTACTAGAATATAAGACTCGCGTCCAGTTTTTATAAGCAACGGAGTCAAATTCTAGAACCACGAACATCACGTACGACCTGTGATGTCACGTAGAGGGCGCGGCTCTCATCCACTCCTTAGTGCTGATGAACGCATAGTCCTTAGTTATCATGTATTAAGGTGCTAACCGGCCGCTTCTCACTACTGCATAATATACAGCGCTTGGTGATAATATACTAAGGATCCAACTCATTGACTTGTACACCATGTAACCGCCAAAAGCACAGGGTACAGTACCGATACATCCCAAACAAATCGGCGTTATGTGAGAGCACCAGGGCACCATTATGCTCCCTCCAAACCGTCCGTGGCAATGTCGTAAAGCTAAGAACAAGTTTGACGTCAACTAGTCGATAATTACAAATGGTAATTCTAAAAGATATGCAGTACTTAAACAAATTGAGACACCTATTTATTTATTTTTACTTTAGTTAGCATAAAGTTGGAGAATTGTCTTGGACTATTTTGTTTATGATCACAACTTTTTTATGCCAACTATTAATGTTTAAACAAACAGAAATCATTTAGTGCAGAGCAACCAGTGCTGGAGCAGATTTTCGAAACAAATATGTACTTAGTAATTGTCGCTGTGACAAATGTTAAAGAAGCAAATGTCTGGCGCATGCTTCGCAGCTATGTTCTGGACCCAATGCCACTTTTAACATAGATTTTTAAGACCAAAAAAACATCCACATAATTCATTGCCAATCCGTTTGTACCGCACAGAAAACTAGTGCCTAAAATAAGCTACTTATAATAAGCCACACATCATGTGTTAGCTGCAGTGAACGAAATTCCGAAAAGGACTTTCCTGTATTTTTCTGTTTATTGTGTTTACCTCATTTTTGCTAAGTACTATTAATGTCAAAAACTGATTATGAGCCTGTGCATCCGGTCGGCATTTCACAAACTAAGCCAAACTTTTGCATATAATCTTAACAAGAAGCTTAGTTCCAGAACGAAAAGCCAGACCAGTTATCTCATTCAAAAAAGAATGTCACAGCAAAAAACAAATTATATCTAATATTCTATGGTGGGCCAATGGAACGGTTAAAGGTATTTATCGATATTTATAAATGAATTAGAGATAATTCATTTGCCCACAAATAAATTATTTAAAATTATTGATAACTGAATTATCTATATCAATAATTCATTAACAGATTTAGATAATTCGTCGATTTGTCAATTTTGGTGTGACCCTGGCAGACGTTTTGTTTGCTGCAAAGCTCTTCTATGCAGAGTTGTCGTTCGTCGCTCTCCACTTGAATATTCGATTATAAAGCATGAGTTGTCTAGATAACTGTGTGAAAATGTATCCCAGTGCTGCTAAGGTAAGAAAGGACCGCCAGTTTTATATTGAGATATAACCTGAGCAACAACAGTTGAGTAAAATACTTAGTTCTGTGGAACACCCGTAGTAAAGATATATTTTATTAGCCCATGATACGAAAGTCACGGCCATTAATTATTTTCGACAGCATAATAGGAAATGTCAATTGTTGAAATCAAGTATTGGTAAGGAGAAACGAATCATTGATCTGAAAAAATGAATTGACAATCATAATATTTTTAAATTGATACAAAATAATCTAGATCGATTTTACTTGACTGTAATTAGGCCCTGCGTAGTATATTCTGCTCAAATAATATAAAAACAGAACATATAAAGAATAGCCCTTATTTAGGCAGAGCACTTTATTAATTTTGCATTCCAATATGAGCACCCTATCACACGGATTGATAGTCTACTTGTCCGGAATATCTAAATCTTGTACCTTTTCTCATAGAGACTCATTACAACATACATGAGAAACAACAATCGGAAGGATCTTCCGTTTCAGCGAAACTGCCCTCTGTATCCGTCATTGTGTAACTCTCATTTTCCTTGGCGAAAATATTCACTGGTAAATTTATATTTATTTGAAATACCAGTTTGGAGGTTGATAAATTCTAAATCCATGTCGAATATTTTGTTAGGTACATATTTATCATACAATTTCTATACCATGCCACGTACAAGATTCTTATCTTCTCTCGAGATGTCTGTAGGTTAACTATAATAACTTGGGGTTTAGATTTATTTACAAACTTGTCTTTAAAGTTATATTAATTTGGTGAAGGAGAGACAGAATCTGTCTTGCAAAAGAGCTGGACACCAGCTTAAAACAATTACTCGTTGTCACAATATTGTAGTTGTACATGCTTTAGAGGTTGATAATTGTCCACAGTTAAGACTGAAGAAACGGCTTTTTCATAACTAGCACTTTGTTAAAATATATAAAAACCAAACAATAAAACCCATCTACCACAGAGCAGTGCAAATTTTTCTTATAGCTGAAAATTTAAGCTTTATGATTGGGTGTTAATTTATTGAACTTCTATTTTTAATGTTTTGATAAGGTGGTAGAAACGGGTGTCTACGCGTGTAGACGGTGTTTGTGCAATAACAGACGGTGTGTTTGTGTGTCCGTTTGTTTTCCAGACGTATGGTCGAACTGTCAATTGGTGGAACAATTGCACCAACATGAGCCTGTTTCATGCGTGGATGACCGGAGGGGATTCAGCAATGTAAGCCCGAAAAGACCAAACGTTTACATGCCCCCTTTGAACTCAATATCTGAAACTTGTCCTCTTTTAAACATTTTTTACAAATGTCCTCTTCCTCGGGGCGTGATTCCATAATGTACTCCCTTGTACTCCATAATGTACTTCCGCATTTTCATAAGATATAATATACGTACTTATTAATTTAACTACTTTCTCCTTTATTTTAATGACGTTTTCTTGACAAAAAAAAAAAAAATCGAAGTTCGGAAAAAACAATTTTCTGATTATAAAATGTACCACAACAACAAGGAGTAATTATAATAACTATGGCTGCTAAGGGGAAGTCTCATATAACCGTATAGGGGATTCGCGGAACCTGCGCTCTTTGGTAAACACTGGGTTAGTACGAGGCTCGAGTTATGACTGGAGTTGATAGTTTCCATATAGTCTTATATACAGGTTTCCAATTCCATCAGGCCTATGGCTAGAAGAATATCCGGATTCCTCTCGGATTTAAAAGCTTCGGTATGCTAACGCTACTTTCCAAACTGGTTGGATCGCGGTGAATAAATATCCTGTAAAGTATTGCGATTCATTGTACTGATTGATTTCTGTGTTTTATTGCACGGAATCATCTTTCTACACTCAAAGTCACAACACATACAAAAAGGCAAACTGCTGAACATTACATCAACCAGACATCACGTTGAGTCCTCCTGGGTTCCTTTCATTCCCTCTTTCATCTGATGGCAGATGTAAAGATAATACCGTCTCCAGGCCTCTGAAGATTCTTTTGTATGAGTTTCGCCAAGACATTCGGCGAGTCCATAATCAAGCGAAGGCCACAGTTTCTATAAATAAAACATTGAAGTATGAATCTCATAATAGATTCCATATACTAATTTTGTTAGATGGTGTCTAGCAAAAAAAGTGCAACGTATTTTATTAGAACGCTGAATTTGATTTTATGTTTCTTCATAGTTTTTTTATAATCGATTTCTATGCCGACTTAAAATTGACAGCTACTAATCCTGAAATTAATTCCTAGTCGTCCCTTAATTAATTTCCACCTGCCACTAAACTGACCCCTGAACTGATATTATGCCCAACAGTTGTTTAATTTTCAACGAACAAGAAATTACTTTACTTCGTTGCACTGAAATGATTAACCTTCACATTACTTGTAAAGATATCGAGCACCTTGCAGGTTGTGTGCGGACTGACTTCCAGATCATGTTGTATACTGATACGCTAAGCAAAACTGTTTCACGGTAGGCAGGAATAAATTTGGATGTTGGTTGAAAACAACATTTGAGCGGTAGGAAAATCATTTCGGAGTGGGCTTAAATTAAGTACTGGGTAGTAACACTTTGAGGCGGGAGAAAATCAATTTCAGAGTGATACATATAGGTGTCGGTAGAAATAACAAGAAAAAAATATTTTAATAAAATCATCTCCCATCACGACATCATCTTGAACAGCCGACAGGTTCCTTTTGTGAAATAACAATTGTGCTTTGTGTTATTAAATATGATCTTAAAGTGAATAAAATTGGCTACTTGTTGGATAAAAAAGCTATACTGGATTGTATTTTGCACCGAATACATGTGAATTGTATTATGTACGATAATGTCCTCTTCTCGGATGGCTGCAGCTACTGATTCATACAGTTGGAGAATTCTAATCCAGTAAGGGCACTTTTTATTGAACATTTTGTTCCATTTTTAGTATATTTCTTTGATAACAGATACTGTTTAGTAAAAATGCTGGGTCATTTGTCAGTATAGATGCAAAATACGTAAAAAAAAAAAAAATAAATAAATAAAAAAAGCATCTATAGTTGATGTTAACAAATGTTTCTGACTATAGTAAAAGCTACAGTGGACAATAACAAATTCATACAAATTGTTCTTGCTGCAGGGACATGCTGACATGTAACAGAACTCTATCATTTGCATGCATCGAAACACGGAGTATTCTTCAGTTTAATGTGTGATTAACCATCAAACTTTTAAGAGCATTTGAATAAGAATACTCTTAGTTTAAATGGTAACACTTGACTGCACGGTTTCAAACTGTGTTGTTTGAAATGCACTTTAGCTGCACATATAGAATCAGTGCTACAATTTGTGAAATGTTTACCTCTGACGCATTGACGTTATGACTATAGTCGCATAGTTATTTAACGTGGTGTTAAACTGTTGCAAAATCAAACTTGGGTATATAAGTTGCATAGGAATAATTCATATTAACCAACATTTAATCAACACTTACTTTAAGCATGTTTCCATCGATCTGTTTCCTTGCGTGTGTTTGACCTAGAGCTTTTAGAACATTGCCCAGCACGTACGGGTTGTTCAAGCTATCCACTGTTGCTCCCAGACCTTCCATCACCTGCGTTGAGTGTTTCAATAACATCTTTTGATCGATC
>JAVFBW010127223.1:0-14156 GCA_034783835.1 Mopalia ciliata
CCCCTCTTAGACCCTTCTCTTCAAACTATCTTAACAGTGTGGGCGTCAAGATCCATTCATGGATCTCTTGTTTTTGTACAAGTTTGCATGACCAACTGTTGATAATGTAACAACATAGCCTATGCCAATGATAAGCAAGCCTATGCCAATGATAAGCAACACTCCTCAATTTCATCCAGTTCTACATCTGCCATATAATACTGTAGCCTCATTGCTCATTGAGAAAATGCCCCAAACTTAATTTTATGGCAAAACAGAATCTCGCTAAGTTGCAGACATTTCCTGACAAACCGTTATTTGATATGTACAACTGGGCTTTTAAATAAGTTTTTTTTTTTCGTTTGATTAGAAGTCCAATTCCACATTTTGCCTAGCAACAAATTTATTATTTTGCTCTACATTTCTCCTGCCTATCCGGTGTATTTATGAGTAATTTGTACACATATTTTTAGAAATGTATGTCAAAATAAACGCATAAATTAATATTCTGTGCTGTAACACAAAATGGTAAGAAAAAGCTCCTAAACAATACCTTTTTGCAACATAAATTTAATCTAGGGTAGACAGGTCTGATTTCTGTAATGGAATTCTATTTTCATGCAATAAATACTTTTGATTTCTGGCTAATCCACAGGATCCGGGTCAGATCCGAGAAGTTTGTCCGGACTTTATCTTTGTTGCTTTTCAACTAAGGATTTTAAAACTTTCATACAACATTCTATTAGTAGACGTGTAACATTATTGTTTAGCGATCTGATGGCTTCTGTCTTTTTTTTTGTACACACTACTTTTTGAGTAATTACGTACTTTGTTACAAACTATGTTTTGGACATAGATATCTTTTTTTAATTTAATTTATCAACAATACCAAGAACTCTTGCCTACTGCTGGTTTCCAAGTCTTTAAACTTTGTTACATTATTTTGATAGTTTGTGTTTGTTGTTTACAGGGCAGAATTCAGGTGGCTATGGAAAGACTCCAAAACGTGGAGGTGGACATGGCTATCAGCCTTATTAACATTTCATTTGTAAGTATTAGTAGCATTTGGTGAAACACATCAATTCTCTTACTTAAGTTTTTGTACTAAAAAATACTATACACAAAATAAAGTTGCATAGATTTTAAGCTTGTGCAATAAACATTTGTAAATTGTGATAACTGGTTGACATCCATCCATTAACTGGATCATTTGCACTAGTCAACTTGGTGAAATTTAATCCATCAACAGCCAACACAAAACCACTTCATTAAAACTGACTTTTTGCCTTTGCTTTAGAACGTTTTTAAATCACTGCATTTATTTTTCTCTTTCAGATTGTGCACATTGGTAAAGCCTACATTATCATGTTTGGTATCATTGATCAGGCAGCAGGTTCCTAGGTTACAACTAGCATTTGTTGTTATTCCACCTCATCATTCATCATGTTATCATCCTTTTCTCGTTGATGTGTCTCTGGTCACATTCTCAATTTTATGCTTTCTTGTAGAACTCAAGAAAATAAATGGCCATTTTATCTATTATATTGTCTATTCCTATCATTGTGTGAGACAACTATTTAATACAGAAAACTTTAAGAACAATTTGCAGCAGGAGTTCTCTTACAGTAGTTTCTGGAGAGATTATTAGACTTTATTCCTACTGTTATTTTGGGTGGCTGGAGGGAGCATCCTGTTGCCCTGGCATTTTGTCTTGTCTTTGTTTGTTGCCATAAGCGTCAAAGCTGGTTTCCTTCATCATTTGGGCTGGCATGCCGTCGTTGGGGTGAAAAAATCTTAGTATGGCATCAATCCTGCAGTTGTCCTTGGTACTCTGTACCAAGGTGCAGTCCTAAGCTGATACGTTTAGTTGTAAGCATGTTTGCTTACTAATCCTATCCTGATGTACCGTCAATTGGTTTGAGTCAGCCTGTTGACTATCAGGTTTATGTCTAAAGACAGGTCATGCGATTCACAGCAATTAAGGAAAACTGGATGCAGCCGATATGTTAGTTACAAAATATACTGCAAAGTGAACTTTTACATCACGGAATGGGTTAGGAGCCGCCGGTAGACTGCGATCAAGTGTTACTGGGAAGAGGGAGGCCACATCACTTTAGCTTTTGAAACTTGCATAATGCATTTTTCTATGTAGGCTATGTGCTATGTAGAACAAAAATCGTGCAATTGGGCAAATTTCACCATTAATTATGCAAATTGGCTGGGAGCGTGTCTGGGCTGTTTCTATGTTACTATTTTACTTAGGCTTTTGAAACTTGCATACTACATTCTTCTACATAAGCAGATATCCAGCTTTGGAAAAAAAATCAGGGAATTATGCAAATTGGCTCCATTTGTCTGGTAAGCTTGTCCAGGCTGTATCTTAATTGATATTTCACTTAGGCTTTTGAAACTTACATAATGCATTCTATGTAGGCAGATGTGCAACATAAGAGAAAAAATCACGGAATTTTCCCATAAATTATGCCAATTGGCTCCATTGGTCTGATAAGCTTGTCTGGGCTGTATCGTGGTTACTATTTCACTTAAGCTTCTTAAACTTCCATAGGGAATTCTTATTAATGTACGTAGATGTGCAACGTAGAGAAAAAAATCACGAAATTATGCAAATTTCCCCATAAATCCTGCACAGTGGCTCCATTTGTTTGGTAAGCTTGTCTGGGCTGTATCTTGGTTACTATTTATATTAGGCTTTTGAAACTTGCATAGTGAATTCTTCTATGTACGCTGATGTGCAAAGTAGAACAAAAATCGTGGAATTATGCAAATTTCACCATTAATTATGCAAATTGGCTTTGGGAAGCTTGTCTGGGCTGTATCTTGGTTACTATTTTACTTAGGCTTTTGAAATTATACTGCATTCTTCTATACACGCAGATATGCAAAATAGAAAAAAAAAACATGGAATTATGCAAATTTCTGCATAAATTAGGCCTATCTTGACGGCTCCTTTCTGTCCACCACTACTATAGTAGTGGGGGAATTAGAAATGCTACTATACCAACGCTGTCACAGATATTTGTGAACATGCTAGCTTGAAAACAAACTCATCGAATTATTTAAACTTGGTATGTAGTTTCCTCTTAAGACAAGCATGGTATTGCAATTCACCAAACTCCGTTAAACTAAATGGCAGTTTTACATAATTTTAGCATATTCATGTCTGTAGGTGTTGTGAGCACAATAAGAAGAGAATAAATTCATGGATTAACTTTAAACTTTGAAGATAGCTTTCTGCTTTTAAGACAATGGGTCAGATTGAATTTTAATAAGTTCCGTGAAACAAGATGGCCGCCATTGCATTATTTTACAATATCAATTACTGTATAATGTTAACACTATAACTCTAACAAATTCACAGATTTACTTGAAATATAGTCTCTTATTTTAGACAACAGATATGATTGAATTTCATCAAATTCCGTAAAACAAAATGGCCGCCAATGCAACATTTTACCATATTCACGTCTGAACATGATTATTTTTAGATCAAATTAACTTCAAACTTGGAAGTTAGCTTCTTACTACTATTAAGACATAGGATAGGATTGCATTTCATTAAATTGTACAAAGCAGTATGGTCCGCATTGCATAATTTTTCAATATTCACCTGTACATGATAACTTAGGTCAAAAAACCAATGGGATTGCATTTCATTTAATTCTGCAAACAAAAATGGCCATATCTCAAATTCCGGTATTAACTTCAAACTTAGCTTTTTCTGTTAATACCAAAAAATATCACTAGATTTCACAACAAATATGGCCGACATTGCATATCACACCAAAATGGTGATAAACACCATAACTTTTACTCTTTGGTTCTTCGAAGAAAAAAAAATACTTTTCAAACAAAATTAGGAAAAGGTGATTTGACTGGGATTATGAGCATATATTATCAAAAAAAAGCCTCTAGTGGTGGACCGGCTAGCTACTCAGCTTGTAAATATTTAATTAAACTGAAAAGAAGAATAGCCTTTTTAAATTCAAAGATTTTTGGACAGGAGAAAATGTTTACTTTGAAATTCTTCTAGGGCTTGTGCTCCAATTTAAAGCTGGTAAACATTCAAATTCCTGAAGGCAATAAATGTGCAACTAATGTTTTTTTTTGTCACAAAGTTAATGAAAACAAACCCCCATCGAAATTCATAACTTAACAGACCTTGATCTGTGCTGAAACCAGGAACTTGAAAAATCTGCCTCAAGTTTGTGATAAATGGTCACATGTAAAATTAAAATAGAGAAACATCTCATTAAATGTAGACCAAAAGTAGGGGATTTTTTTCGCGTTAAACAATGATCTTTATATAGAGTTGAATTAAATTTAATATGGCTGGCCTTTCTCAAAATAAAATTGTCTTTTGAGCCAATCAAACCAATCCATTGCTCATAAGTATTGTATAATTATAATCCATTCCTCAGTTTAAGCCAATCAAAACCACACATCAAAAGTATATGTAGGCCAAGCCAACCAAAAGTTTACACTCTTCAGGTTTAGCCAATTAGGACCACACATTTCTTTAATGTCAATGAGGGTCACTTTCTGTATTTGTTTGGTATCTCAACTGTGCTAAAGTAACAAATCCTCTCAATAAATAGAAGTTGTTGAAGAAACAGTGCAGGCATTTTACAACTACAAATTAATGTATACTAAACGGCCATATAAGTTTGTTGGATGGTTGGTGCAGTGTCATTTGAAGTATTCCTGTCTTATTTTCTTTATTCAACTGCTAAAAAGGTTTCTAGTCTTGAGGCAAACCATTGGAAAAATGCTCTGGGTCCTGTTGCTCGTGAGAGTATTAACAACAGATTAAATTGTTTCTAGTAGATTATGTGATATCATCTAATAGCGGACTAAATTTGATAAAATTTCGAGCAACTGGGCCCTGTGAGGGAGCGGGTGGGCCATGGCTCTGCAGAATACTCCCTCAGCTTCCTCGGTCGATCGTAAGAGGCGAGAAAAAGAGGTTGCTTTCTGTTGCAATGGTGTTCGCAGAGCTATTAAAAGGGTAATGGGAAGCAGATTTGTGTGTGATGTTCTGTATTTGTGTCTGTCGTCGTATAAGTGAAATACCCTTGAGTACGACGTTAAACACCAATCAAACAAACAAACAAACAGAGTTTTGGACAAGCCGATCTTGTTTATGATGTATTTGCTTAATATGATTGTTCTGTGTTGTTTGTTGCCGGTGAGGTCGATGGTGACGTCCATCGCATACTGCTCAAGCACGCTGCCATGTGAGTGAAATAACCTTAGGTGCGGCGTTTATTCCCAAGCAAACAAAAACCAAAAATACCTGGGCACAGCGTTTAATGTCAACGAATCATATCTTCTTATGGTGAATTTAACTCGATTTCTGCATGAAAATATAAAATGAAATACAGCGACCGGAGATACCTGTCGCTAGAGTTGAGGACAGTTGCGGCAGATGTACACTTGACATGTGTTTGTTATATGCGGATACACTTTTTAACAGTCAGATAATGGGCGTAACGCGAAATGTCTTTTTTTCTCCTAATAACCCACATTCTTTTTTCGAAAGGTTAACATGTTTAATTGCCTGCTTCATATGACATATGTCTTAGATGTTGCGAGGTGATAACATGCCTCTATCATGAACGAGTAGAAATATGTGACTGAGAAAATAAAGTGGGAGTGAGATATAAGAAGGCATGTGTCAATCAGACAATAAACTAATGTATAGTGTTGATACCCATAGCGATGATGTGAAGTTTGTACATTATTGCTGGTTACAATAGAAACAAACAATAGCGATGATGTGAAGTTTGTACATTATTGCCTGTTACTATAGAAACAAACAATAGCGATGATGTGAAGTTTGTACATTATTGCCGGTTACAATAGCAACAAACAATAGCGAAGTGAAGTTTTACATTTTTGTTGGTTACAATAGAAACAAACAATAGCGATGTTATTTTTTGCACATTATTACCGGTTACGATAGAAACAAACAATAGCAATGTTATTTTTTGCACATTATTGCCGGTTACGATAGAAACAAACAATAGCGATGTTATTTTTTGCACATTATTGCCGGTTACGATAGAAACAAACAAAAGCGATGTGAAGTTTGTACACTATTACCGGTTACAATAAAATCAAACAATAACAGCAACACGCTGTAGCTATGGAAAGGGTGGTGATGGGCTCAAGTTTAAAATATATCGTCATTGTAAATAAAATATACACTGCGTAAGTTACATGGTTAAATTATTTTAATCCTTTTCCAGTAAAAAGCAAGATATTAGGGATTGAAAAGAAATTACTTTTTTGTCAAAGATTTCAATATTGACTTTTATCAAGACAAGCTAGAATTGTGTTAATTTTTGTCGTCTACTACAGTTACAGTCGGGTAGAACGTCATGTGATTTTGGTGGTAAAGAACGTTACAATTAAATCACGTTACCCTGTAAGCTTGTGGCAGCATGGTGTCTACGTGGCTGGCGCATACGAGAGAGAGAGATGCATATTTTGATTGCGAAGAAAGAACATTTTGCTTGCGTCCACCGGAATTCGAACTCGGTTCTTTGGCTAGCATGTCCAGCACTCTAGCCGTTTGACCCACAGAGACCTTCGGCAGAATGATCACAGATTATGCACATATACGTGGTCGATTTAGTTAATGGCTTTAGTGTACTTT
This sequence comes from Mopalia ciliata, assembly GCA_034783835.1. Lineage (NCBI taxonomy): Eukaryota > Metazoa > Mollusca > Polyplacophora > Chitonida > Mopaliidae > Mopalia > Mopalia ciliata. Next base: position 6,659 of record JAVFBW010127223.1, read on the forward strand.
TTCAGTACTGCACATAACACGTAACTCAAACCGGTGAATGGTATCCCGAGTAAAACATATGTAAATTTACATGTTGGCTTAAAATACGCAGTTGATGCTGACTTTTTGTAATTGATTTTAAAACAGAATGGGAAGGTGGATACATGGGTTAATGGAATATATGCCACCAGAGTGAGATATCTTTACTTCCACGTTTTTCCTTCAGATATTATCGCCATGGTCATATTTAACGTTTAGTGCCTGTTATCGTTTATTTTACCCACCCAAGCAGAAAGTCGATTTCTCAGCAGTTTTGCTCAGTCGGGTATGATTTTTCCACTGAGAAAATAATGTCAATATTTCTGTTTCACAGTCGCTGACGATAGTTTCAAGCTGAGGACGTAATTTCTTGGAGTAATGGAGCGAGAACGCGATGTAAAAGCTCCACCCAATCTTACAACATCTTTATCTTGCTTTCGCAGAATTCTGAATGATGTCACGTGACAGGACGTTCAGCGGGGTCGTCTGCTCCTTAGGAAAATCCGCCTGTGAAACGAGGACACAAAAGAGTTTCACTGGAGAATTCGTTTGAAGCCATTCAAGACTCCATCAAATTCGAACAATTGCAATAGCTTATCAGTACAAGAAAGGTTTGCGTTTTCCTTTTTTTAAAAAGCGAGACTGCATTTTAATTTTCTATATATTAATATCTACTTTATTCTATTCCTCTCAACGCCCCCTCTTTGCCTTTGTAAGTACATACAAAAACCACCACGACATAAAACCCTTTTCATGTTGGAAGAATGATAATGTGGGGATATCATTTATGTGATATTTGAATGTTCAATCCAACGATTGAATTGATGTAAGTATATAGAAGTGGTAAAGCCTATGAATAATCCCCACTTTCCACTTCACGTTAGTCATAGAGAGACATTGAAGGATAATAACCATATAAATGCGTGTGAAATTTTATACGCACTGAAATAAGTTGGTAAAAAAATTATACGTTTCATTTAATTCCTATATTTCCTTATTAAATGTTCACAGACTTATTACATTTATTAAACTGTGTATATAATGGACCCTTTCATTAAATTTGTCTGTGTTTTTTATATTAAATTTCCAACGACATAATTCAATTCTATCCAGTTTTCCCTATTTTACGTTTCATTAAGTCTTTTTCATATAAAAGTTTCGTGAATGAAATTATATATTTCTTACGGTTTTTAAAGGTTACCTATCGACAGATAGTCCAATTATTGGCTGTATGGTAAATGGTCATGACAAATTTTATAGTGTTAGGAAATAACACTCGATGAATATAAGTGAATAAAAAATTTTCTTAAATTTTGAATGGAGACTGAAAATTATCATCGTTGATTTTTTGTTGAATTCAGACCAGGCTGTAACCAAAGCCTTCATAATTACTTACGCATCCCTGCTCTTGTGACAAACCTTATTCCTTTGAGTTAGGTTTAATAGTAGATACGATTTTGGGAATTATCGTGCTTATTTTTTACAAACTCGATTGCTAATATGAAGCACAACAAAATATTTTCTGAATTGCAAAGATGTGTTAAGCCGATCTAGAACACATCCTAGTTGGCTTCATGTGGCGATCCTACATTTCTAGGCTCAGTTTTTTCCACATTCGAATATTAATTTTTGGCAAAACAAACCATTTCTAAATACAAAGGTCCATGGCTTTGGACTGTCTCTATCCCATCGTCTACCACTGTGACTTGCTCTGGATAGCAGTATAGAAGAGACCGGCTCTAAATTTAGAAACTCAGTTGATGACTAAGATATCGGCTAGTTTTGTTTTTTAAAGATTTCTTCACATTTTCATCGATAATGTGAAAATCTTTCTCACTGATGTTGTGTCATGCACTGTAAGTTGATGTAATTCGTCCCGTTACACGTTGTTCTGGGTTCTGTAATCACATGTGTTGTGCCCCATGAGGGAGCGGGTGGGCCATGGCCCGGCAAAATACTACCTCGGCTTCCTCGGGCGATCGCAAGAGGCAAGAAAAGAGGTTGCTTTCTGTTGCTCTGGTGTTCGCAGAGCTAAAGGGTAACGGGAAGCAATTTTGTTTGTGATGTTTTGTATTTGTGTCCGTCGTCATATAAGTGAAATACTCCTCTGTATTTCTTAGCCCCGTGAGGGAGCAGGTGGGCCATGGCCCTGCAGAATAATTCCTCCGCTTCCTCAGTCAATCGTAAGAGGCAAAAAAAGAGGTTGCTTTCCATTGCCCTGGTGTTCTCAGAGCTAAAGGGTAACGGGAAGCAATTTTGTTTGTGATGTTCTGTATTTGTGTCCGTCGTCATATAAGTGAATTGTATTTCTTAAGTCTATAAAAATGTACAACCTTCAATTTGGCCTTTGGATTTTGTTGAATTCGATAAATAGTGTTATCGAGTTTGTCTATAATCTGATAAGGTCCTTCCCATGGACATGTTAACTTAGAAGACAAAGTATTATTCCTGGCACTGTTGTACAACCAAACAACTTCACCTACACTGTATGTATTCCCATAACTATGGATATCATAGTTTCGTTTTTGTCTTATATTTGACTTAGTTTGATTTGAACGCGCTAGTTCATGGGCTTCTTCTAACCTTTGTCGTAAGTTAACAGTATAGTCTAAAGAGTCACTATAATTAATAGACTCTGGTTCACCAACTACTAAATCTTAAAGTAGTTCTACCTCTCGTCCAAACCTCATCATGTTCGGCGTTTGCAATGTTGATTCCTGTACAGATGAACGATAAGCAAACATCACAAAAGGTAATTGATCATCCCAGTCTTTTTGTTTCTTATCTATCATCATAGCTAAATGATCTTTCAAAGTTCTATTAAACCTTTCAACTAGTCCATTTGACTGTGGGTGAAATGGTGTCGTTCTTGTTTGCTTAATTCCCAATAACTTGTAAACTTCTTTCAGCAAACGGGATTTAAAATAAGCTCCTTGATCTGAATGTATCTGATGAGGGATTCCATATCTCAGCATAAATTCGTTGACTAATTTATTTGCTATGGTACTGGCTTCTTGATTTCTAAGTGGATAAGCCTCAATAAATTTAGTGAAATTATCAGCAACCACTAATATGTAAGAATTTCCCTTATAGGTGGGTGGCAGTGGCCCAGTTATGTCAACCGATATTCGCTCCAAAGGTGCCCCGACTTGAAATTGTTTTAAATTGGCCCTGGAATGTGGGTAAAGTGTTTTTCTAGAAGAACATATGTCACACTGTTTACACCATAATTTGACATCATCATCCATGTCATACCAGTAATATCTAGCCTTTATCTTAGGTAAGGTTTTGTTTATTCCAAAGTGACTTGCTGTCTTTGAACTATGTAATTGCTCGAAAACCTCTTTCTTCAATGTGGAGGGTAAGAGTAAATGAAATTTACTAGTCTTCCCATCATCAGACTCCCATCTTCGATACAGTAAGCCTTCTTTGAAAACTAATCGTTTCCATTTTCCCCAGTAGTATTTTGTTGCCCTACTTCTAAGGCTGACATCAGTCAGTGGTGGTCTATCTTCTGTGATCTTTTTCATAGTAATTATCCAACTTAGATCTTTATCATTTTCTTGTGCTACTTTAATTTCTTGATTACCCCATGAATTTGGTTGGTCTGTACTTACATTGTTTGTTAGCTCTTGGTTTGAAAGAGAAATATCACTCCTGTTGACTTTTTCAGCTAAGTCTTTATTTTGTTGTTTAGTTATCACTGCAACATTATTGTGTGGTGTAAGTTTTGCGACATATGTTTTGCTTTGTTTATATGTCCATTTCTTAGGTATCCCCTTTTTTTAGTTATTTGTACCCCTATTGAACCAGTATGTTCTGTTTGAGTAGACTCTTCTTTGTATTTGCTTTCTTTTAATGATATAATGCTATTAATGCTATTTGAGTTCTCATTATATCCCATTTTGTCACACCAGGTACAGGGTCTCCGTGACATAGCATCCACATTTCCATGAGCTTTTCCTCGTTGATGAACTACTTCAAAATCGATGTGCTTAGAGCTCCAAGCCATCCTGCTAGTTGTCCTTCTGGTTCTTTAAAACTTAACAGCCATCTGAGTGCACTGTGGTCGGTTCGAAGAATGAAATGTCCTCCATAAAGGTAATGACGAAAATATTTAACAAACTCAACAACAGCCAACGAATCTGCGTGTAACACAATAATTTATTTCTGCTTTACTCAATACTCTACTTGCATAGGCAATTACCTTTTCCTTGCCATCCTGCATTTGAGATAATACTGCCCCTATGCCAAAGCCACTAGCATCAGTGTCAAGAGTGAAGTCCCCTTGTGAACAAGGATATGCCAGTATAGGACTATTTATCAACGGATATTTTAATTCATCAAAAGCAGCTTGACATTCTGTTGTCCACTTGAACTCTTGATTATTCTCAGTTAGTTTATGCAATGGTCTAGCCTTTTCTCTGCAATCTTTAATAAATCGTCTGTAGTAAGAAACTAATATTACAAAACTTCTTACATCATGAGGATTTGCTGGGATAGGCCAGCCTTTAACAGTTTTAATTTTGTCAGGATCAGGAGCGATTCCCTCTGTTGAAACAACATGTCCTAAATGATTAACTCTTTCTTGGAATAAATGAAACTTTTTGGGTTTTAGTTTCAATCCATTCTCTCTTAATCTTCGGAAAAATTTTCCCAAATTTGTTATTGATTCTTCTAATGTCTTTCCAAATACAATAACATCATATATTCCATTGATAACCTGCTAATGCCATTTCCATTAACCTTTCAAATGTTCCAGGAGCATTACAGAGTCCAAAGGGCATAACTTTGAATTGGAACAAACCACTACGACTAATGAATGCTGACTTCTGTTGAGCCTCTTCTTCTAATTCAACCTGCCAGTATCCACTAGCCAGATCGAGTGTTGAAAACCACTTTGCCCCATGGAGTGAATTCAATGAATCATCAATTCTTGGAAGAGGGTATGTGACCTTAATTGTGACGTCATTTAACTGTCGATAATCTACACAGAATCGTGTCGACCCATCTTTCTTCGAAACTAGGACAATCGGTGACGACCAAGGACTTGTTGATCTTTCTATGATCCCTCTATCTAACTTATCCTTTATTTGTTTATCTGCCTCTTCTTGCCTCTGTATTGGTAATCTATGAGGGGCTTGTCTGAGAGGGGGAGCTTGACCCGTATTGATGTAATGTTTTACCCCTTTAGCTCTACCCAAATCTGCATCAGATTTTGCAAATATATCACTATAGTCTAATAAAAGTGTTTTGACTTTATTTTGATCTCGTAATGGAATGTCTCTAATACCTCTTTGATAAACATCTTTTAAGTATTCTGGTAACTCAGTGTTTTCAGTTCTTATATCCAAATTTAAAATACAGTTATTTTCAACACCATCAAACAACATGTTTTCCTCATTTTCTGTTTTCATCAGAATTTCAGCAGAAACTACAGGACTCAGATAAGCTGCAGTTGTACCCTTGTAAATAACCACCAGGTTTATTCCCGTATTTACAACTCTAAGAGGATAGAAATCTCGTTCAGTGTCAACTAAAGTTCTGCCAACAAGAATGTCTTCATTTTTTAACTTATCTGCCAAAGGTTCACACACAGCCCACTTCCCAGTAATTTCCGCACTATTTAAAATAGGCTTACTAGGAATAACCATTTGTTGTCCCGGGGAAATTACAACCGTTTCCCCAACCTCTAACCAACAACACTCAGTAGGCTGTGACGATTTAGAACATAAGATTTGATATCCCTCGCATGTTAAGCACGGTCTTCTTGGATGTATATTGCAGTCAAATTCAGTGAGAAAATCCATACCCAAAATGCCATCTTGTGTAATATTAGCTACCACAACTGTGTGAATTGTTGAAAATGGCAGAATACCAAAATCAATTTCACACTCTCCAATTACATCCAATCTCTTTTGATCTGCAGTGAATAATTCTATGTTTGTGGATCTTAATGCGGGTTGATCTTGTTTTGGAAGATTTTTAAAGAAGTTATATGACAAAACTGAAACACTTGCCCCAGTGTCTATAAGAAAGGAAATGTTAGTTACCCAAATTTTTCCAGGTACAAATAATCCACCCTCTGGAACTATACTTCTAATACCCAACATAGTTATATTATGGTCTTCAACTTTTTGTGTTGAAAAATTCACATCCTTTATATTGAAGAGATCACTGGTTGACTTTAACTGTAAACGAGGCTGGAGTTCTATCACTGATTCTCGCCCCTTAGAATTGGTCCCTCTCAGTTTCCCTTATGGAAAGATCTCTTATTTCTAAGTTTCAGGCAATCCCGCTTATAATGGCCCTTGATATGACAAAAATAACATTCGACAGAATCTCTTGGACATCGATCAGACTTCACATAATCTGAGCTAGTTAACTCTTTAAATTTCTCCTCTAAAACTGCAATTCTAATTTCTGCTCTATCTCCTGTATTTGATGTATCAACATTATTAATATATCTTTTTGACAACCCGTTTCTTTGTGTTTCAATATGCTGAAAACCCTCCATTTCCAATGCTAAAGTTATTGCTTGTTGTAATGTTGCTGGTTTTCCTTGATGTAGTTCCATTCTTAAATTTGGATCCACTATAGCATCAATAAAATGAATCTTTGCCAAACGATCTTGTTGAAGTAAGATGAGTTAACTTCCTAATATTTTGCCCTAGTTCACCCAAAGTTTCTTCAGGTTTTCTGCGTCTTCCACACAGTTCTGCTAAATACAACTCTGCTTGTTTTTGCTGTCCAAATCCTTGACTCAAGATCATTTCTAATTGCTCAAAATCTCATAATTCTCCATCACTAAGGGTGCATGCTAATTGTCTAGCAGGGCCTTGTAAATGAGCAAATAGAAAATCTGCTTTCTCCTCTAAAGACCATTTATTTATCCTAGCTATAGTGTTAAACACTTTAACGTATTCATTCCATGGAGTATCCCCACTGTAGTTTTCAACTTTGATTTGGTGACCTACATCACCACACCCTTGGTCACAGAGAGATGGTCCGGATGAGCCCATATTTCCCAAATGATGTGGATTAAAAGTTATTTCTGTTTCACTTTCTGAGTCACCACTTATCATGTTGTTATGGAGATCCATGGTGCAAATGATTTTCTCAAAGTATCAATGTTTAATAGTCAAACAGTTTATAATGTATATAGTCTATTTCTTCCTCCTTCAAATATCCAAAACGCTGCCACCAAATGTAGCGGTATTTTCTGTGTATACTATACTGTGTATCTCTATCTACTTAAAGATTGATGCCTATATTACTGAGATCTACTATTGGTAAGGGATATATCGAATTATGACCGAGCGGAGTTATAATCATATATCAACTTCTATAATGATCTAATACTTCAGAGGCACCGCTATAAGCGGGTTGTATAGTTTGGTCAAAGCTAAATAACCTAACTAACTTATGAAGGAGAAAGGTCCATACCAAGAATTTCAACTTGAAATGCAATATATAAACT
>JAVFBW010127234.1:0-14155 GCA_034783835.1 Mopalia ciliata
AACACATATATATAATATATTTATAGATGATAAATAATTTTCGGGCAAATTATACATTTATCGGGCAAAAAATAGCCAGCCCGCGTAAAAAAAAACACCCTCCACTATCGTCAATGCAGTCTTGGGTTTTATTATCAGTATAGCATGTCCTATATTATGACGTAGTCCGAGGGGCTCAGACAATAGTTTTTGAGTTATTTTCTGATGGGCAAAAACTAACATCAGGCAATATCAAAAACAAAACGTCAGGGCCACTCGGACTAATTATGACGGTACCTGGATCTAGGCTTTATATAAGGCCTACCGGGTACACTCGGACTTGGCCTAACCGGGTAGGCTACTGAATAGTGACAAAGTGAAATCGAAAGTTGGCCAACTATACGCATGGTAATTTTATTTGACTACGGAGCTTTATGTTCTATCGCTGCACAAGAAGTTAATATAACCTGTTCATTTTACACAAAGAATCAACCGGAATAGCCAAGTACTGAAGTAACCAATAATATTATAACATAACATACTCAACATTAAAGCTAACCAACAACGACAGCGGCTGAATGGATAGCAGACGAACTGAATTACGAATAAACCTCTATCGAAGACGGATATTGAAAGTTATTTAAATATTTTGCCGCGATACTAGCATTGTTTTAGTTATTGATACAGATTTATTTAATAAATACATGTAAACTAAAACATAACCTTTTTAGCGTCGTAAAAATAAATTTCCGGTAGTTGTGTTCCGTTTCTGCAGTTCGCATTTTGGTAGTGACCACTTTGTGTACAAACAAACCGACATGGCTGACAGTCCTGAGCTGAAAGGTCATTTGTAAGGAGTGTGGGGTTTTTTTCGACATGAAATTAACACCATGCCCGTTCAGTCATCGGGCAAAGAGCTTTTTGTTTTTTTAACAAGCGCCATTAAGAGCGTACTGCTGATTTTCTATTGGATACTTTTATCGGCAATAAATTGGATTTTGCCGACACGCTACAAAAACATTGAAGATGACATAATTTTGATTACGGGAGGCGGCCGAGGACTTGGACGAATCCTAGCTCTAGAATTTGCTAAATACAAACCGAAACATGTACGTAATGGTTCAGCTTAGACGATGTACACCTTTGATGATATGTCTCATATAAAAAAATATATTTACGTTTTAAACTGTTTCCGGAGTTGTTTTATACGACATCTAATTTAATTGCCTACAAAATAACTCTGATAATTTATTTTCCAGCCAAAGAAAGTATTCACAATAATTTGGTTCTATTGCAGTATTGGTACCTATCTATAAAACAAGAATACTAAATGTCCTTTCAAATGAATTCGAATTCATCTTTATCATAAATAAGCTTACATACTATTTATTAATTAACTGCGACTTCGATTGGAAATGGTGTGTTTACATTGTAGTCTACTAAGAGAGGTGATGAACCAATTCTACAATTATACCAACTATCCTTACAATTGTAAATTTTGTGTATGAAAACCCAACCATTGGCATGTATAACAGCGAACACTTTATATTCATCATCATCAGATGTTTATCATGATGACAAAATGAAAGTGTTGAAATGTCAATCATAAATGAAGTTATCTGTGTGCTGAATTACACTAGTTATGCAGGGCTTCACATTTTAGGAGAGTAATCACTCACCTTCATGTAAAGCTCACTTATTTAAAGATTAAGGTACACAATTTTCAGCTCTCGAACTAGACTCACAGATTGTCCAACTTGACATTATGCTAAATACAATTCAGTCTTCTAGATTATAAAAATACTTTCCTAAAATCAACCAGGTGAGTGATTTTCAGCTCTTCTGCTCATTTCAAACATGAAACCCTGTTGTGTACATACTATGGATTAAAAAAGAATCTTCTTAGGATAAAAAACTTAGATAGGTTTATATGAGTGCCACATAACTGTTCCTAATTATATTCATTTATACGCCCAATAAGAATTTAATTTGCTGCTAAATACTTAAAGGTTGTTTAGTTTAGGAAATTTATTCATCCATGTAAATAGTATTAAAATGATGATATTCAAATTAAGGTTATTAAGTTCATAGCAAGGTCACTAACTCACTATATCAATACTTAAATTATGTCATTGATAAGATGGACAAAATTGGTAAGAATAATTTTTTGTTTGTTTTTGGATCCTATGTTTCTATCTCATTCCTGTGATCTTTTTCAGGTATAAGATGACATCTCTATATCTTTGATGTCCAAAACTAGTTACAAAATAAAATATTAGTGTTTTTTTAGCTTTAAGTATAAAATGTTGCCTGTGTGGTAAATGGTATGTTGCATGGCCAACTTTTATTGACCTTAGCTGACCAGACAGTTAACTCAATGAACTTTGCTATACAGATCTCTATGTCTTCAATGTTCAAAACTAATAAAATATTTCACACAACAAAAAAAAAGAGTTTTTCAGCTTTATCTATAAAATGTTGCCTGCGGTCATTTTGCCTCACTCTTTGAGTAACTGGGTGTCCAATTTTTGCACTTTCCCTATCTCCTGCATGGAAAAGTTTCTTAGAACAGGGTGTCCAAATGAGGAAGCTGATTAATTCAGGGTGTCCAAAGGATTAGTGGACACCCCTCTGGCTTAGGACCATGGGTGTCTGGCATGCTGCAAGGCTGGCTTGTATTGACCTTAGCTGACCAGACAGTGAATTCAGTGATGTATGACTGTTTAGAGGCCTGGTCTATTACAGATCAGCTGTGTTTAAACTGTTGACCTCTCTGTGACCTCTCTCTGTTCAATCAGCCATGAAATAATCACCTTAGATGACCCATAATTGAACTCTGTCTGTCTTCTGGATTTTAGTGGAAAAGGTTAAGTTAAGGTTACTTTTAAATTGAATCTGCCTTTTAGTATTACCTTTTTAATTTATTTATTACTGTACATACATGTCAGGGCTTGATCCAGCCTGATTTTGAACCCGTTCAAACAGGTTTGGGCGCCGCGAACTTGGGCAGTATTTAAAAAAAAATAAATGCCTGCTCACCTCCTGCCCATCCCCAGACGCATGTTAACACATAGGAAATGTCCAATTACTCTTCTCAGCTGGACCTGTGTTAGCTCCAATATTGATTGATTACATATGGATATCCATATCACATTGTAATTTCTAGTTGTTGCACAAATTTGAGCCGGTTTTAATCGCTTGAAGTGAAAGTTTGAACTCAAGTTGATAGTGAAAGTGATACCAAACCATTTCCCACGCTTCGCGAAGAATGGAACTCTTGAGTCAATGAAAGTGTAATTGAACTATATTGTTTGCAAAGCGAGGCGTTGTGTCATTCTAATTGCTTAATATTTTTCCCCATGGTGCTCTAAAATGGTTTCATTTAATTATACAAAATCAATTTTGTTCCGAATACGGTGTCCCCCCTCCCAGACCCTACCCCCATTCCAACTCGGGCACAAGTGCCCTTGGCTGAAGCTGCGCTTCAGATTGATCGTAACATGATGGGTGCCCAAACTTTTACCCTGGATCAGGCCCTGCATGTTAAGGCACAGTGTCATTGAGCTGTAAGCTTACATAGTTATATTTTGCAGGTTTCAAACACATCTTGGCCTGGGGCCGTGGCTTTGTGAGTGCACTTAGTATTCCTACTTTGATGTATTGTTCACGGTATCGAGTGCTTCTATCAACCATCCTGAGGGCGGTTGGAGGGAGCTTAATGTTGCCCTGGTGCTCCCAGAGCTAAAGGGGAACAGGAAGTCTATCTCTTTGTGGTGTCTGTTTTGCGTCCTGTTGTCGTCCTGTATTTGTCCCGCCCTGTCTTTGTTTGTTTCCAGCGGTGTCAAGGGTGGTTTCCTTCACCCATTGGGCTTGCACGTCGTCACATAAGTGAAATACCCTTGAGTACCCAATCAAACAAACAAACAAACAATCTATCAACCATCCGGTATATGAGTGAGTAAATTCATATGAGGTGGCTCGGTCAATCCCGAGGGTGGTTCTTACAAGGTTTCCACCGTAATCAGGCTAAGAACAATGTGAAGTGGCCTATCTCTCATAATATAATAAGTGAAATACCCTTAAGTACAACATTAAACCTCAATCAAAGGAACACTTATTCAAACAGAATATGGTAATATCAATCAATGGCCAGTCTACTCAACATAATTTTGTCAGTTCGATCATCTATGAAGTTTATTTTGTAAAGCATTTTTGCTTCATTTTTCATAAAAACACATTTATGTCAACAAAGCAATGGCAAATGTTAGGTTATCTCACAACATTTTAGAGGACTGATTTTATGGTTGTGCCCCCAAAAATTAGGGCCCAGGCCTGCAATTATCTGATTTCTACTACATATATTTATTTATGGTTCCATTGACAGATTGTGCTATGGGGTCGGCACAGTGAAACCTTATCAATTACCTGTAAAGATGTATCAAATACAGGTGTGCCATGTACTTACATGGTGTGTGATGTAAGCGATAGAAAACAAGTCTACAAACAGGTAAATTTTGAAATGTAGTTTTATATTTTAACTGTTTTTTTAAGGTCTTGTTAGGGACTAGGGTCGATTTTGTGGAAAATAATTTGTATTAGCCTATCATGGTTATTTAATTAAAAATATCGAAACTTATGTATGTATATAGTTTTAAAAAGCTTGCATTCTCTGTATTATTAATACATGTATATATATATTTGTGGAAGATCCAATTATAACTCAAAAATTGATTGCAAACTCAAAAGATCTACACAGAACAAAATGTGGTAATTTTGTTAGAAAGTTATTATTAAAGTGGGAAATAAATAAGTATATTTTATAGAACAGCCCTAAAATTAAAAAAGGGTCTCCCAATTTTTTTCAAAATGTTGCTTGGAATAAAGAGGACTATTTTATTGTCCAACCAGTGGCAATAATAGGGAATCATTTCACCATTCAAACTTTAACTTGTGGAAAATAATGTCGAAAAAACTTGGACAAAATTTAAAAAATAAGGCATTCTTTTTATCTCAAATATTTTAAGTTTCTTCTATTAACCAAGTTTGAGTGAAAAATTGGTCAAACTCAGAAGTGTATGAAATACATGTAGACATCTAAAGATACACCACTATAATGTTCCCATTAACTTGCAAAATACAGGAAAAAAAATGTATATGCGGAATATTGTTTGCAAATGACTTTAGCATGACACCTTGTTAATGACTATTACACACAATGGAAAAAGGCTCAAATTGAATTACTTAAAATTTGTTTTCAGAATTTAATTTTTTAACTATCCAAAATGTTTTTAAAAAAAATTTACTTTCAAGTAAAGATGTAAAAAAATTTTGTCCATTTTGAGTCAAATGTGTCCATGAAGACCTAAGGATAATTATACTATAAACCCATGTGTTATCTTGGTTAAAGAAATCACAGTAATCAACAGCTCTGACTTAATGCTTCACACCTGTCTGGCCTGTGATTTCTCTGACCTATTTTTTTAACATTAATATACAAGGGTTTGAGATTCGTGAAACAATTTTATAATAATTTGTTGGACTTCCCCTGCCCCTGGAAAATCATGCGACCATGGTCGTGTGAAATCCCACGTCTGGTGAGAATTTTTTTTTTAAACAAAAACATTATAAAATTTTTTTTTTAATATAAATTATTATAAAATCACACTCCAATATCGAAGTCAAACCATAAAAAGTTGAATTTGTCACATGGAAGTTAAGCCATATTACATAATGTTCAAGGGTTTCAAAACTGTTTTTTAACCATAGTCGCTGAATAAAATCTGGTTTAACCTGAAAATAAGTGGTCGCGAGAAATTTAACATTTTTTCCAGGGGCAGGTGCCTAAGGTGTGCAATATGCTTATACTGTCTAACTCACAGCTATGCATTGGCAGACTGAATTCAGCTAGACTGTCACCTAAAAATAAATAAATCGGTATTGTAACAATAGTTTTGGGTTTTTCGCTGTTGTTAGGCAGAATGTGTATCAGAGAGGGTTGGTCCAGTCAGTATATTGGTGAACAATGCTGGTATTGTGTACGGCAACCCAATCCTCGAGAGCAGAGACGAGGATATAGAGAAAACTATCAATGTCAACACAATAGGACATTTCTGGGTAAGACAGTTCATTCATTAATCGATTCAAGGAAAGATCCATGCAGAAATCAAAAGTATGGTGTCCAAAAGGGTCATTTTGCTTCACTTATTAAATAACTCAGTGTCTAATTGTTACAGTTTCCTATCTCCTATTAAAGTTTCTTATTATAACAGGGCCTCCAAATGAGGAAATATTTCAATTCAGGATCCAGGATCCAATGGTTTTTAACCTGTTAAAGTTTGTTGACCAACCTGTAACTAAATAACAACAAAGAATGTATAATGATTTTATTGTTCTATACCCACAGACCATCAAAGCTTTTCTGCCGGCTATGGTTGAGGACAGAGGTCACTTGGTCATGATGAGCTCCATGTTGGGATTAGTAGGATTAAGTGGCGCTGGAGATTACTCCGCCTCTAAATCCGCTATAGCTGGGTTGGCTGAATCTCTGCTGAGTGAAATACAGAATGACCCAAAGAAAAGAAACATTAAAATCACTGTAGCTCACCCTTACCAGGTGGCGAACGATATGTTTGCTGGCTGCAAACCAAGGTAAGCTGTCACACTAAACTATTGATGTAATAAGTCTCTAGGTATGTGCTGTTGGGAAGAACAGACAGAACAGGGTTTCCCCATGGTTATGCAATCCTAATTTAGGAGGTAGGATTTATAGGTTTCCTAAATTGTTTGCAGTCTTCGCGTAAATTTGCATTTTTGCTTCTGATTATCATCTGATAATCCATGAAGATTGTATTTTACAGTAATTTTGCTTTATTTTACACAAATGCACTTTAATGTATTTTTAAAAAATCAGCAAACTAGGGGAAAATGTAAATGTTTGGTTACCTTACAAAATTTTAGAGGACTGACTAAAAGATTATGCCGGAAAAGATTATAGTACAGGCCCGAGTCTAATATCCATACATTACAAGGCCCACAGCCATGGATTAGTGGTTTACATGTGCTACCTTGTAAGCCTACTTATCCTACTTCCATGTAGCATTCATGGAATCAAGTCGGTCTATCAACCATCAGGTATATGAGTGTGTCACACGATATGCAGTGATTTGACAATATTTATAAAACCCTATTTTTGGGAGTGTGTCATCTTTGTGAGTTGCCACAATTACCATACAAGGCGACGCCATAGGTGAAGTTTGATGGTATATTTTTTTTTTGGCATGACTGAAAACCTTAGTTGACAGATGTCAAGTTCCTATCTTCAGAACTAAAAAAAATTGTCGACCAGAGTAGCCCATTAAAAAAGTCGGTACATGACGTGCCATGTGATACGATCATATTTCATGTTGTGTGTTTTTTGGTGTCAGAAGGGGATTTTTTCTACATTACAGATTCCCATTCTTATTTCCACCCATTTCTGAAGAGCATGTAGCAGAGAAATGTGTTCATGCCATATTAACCGAACAAGTTTACGTGTTAATCCCACGGATGATGTACCTTCTATGGTTTGTCAAAACGTATGTACAGTTTGTTTTTATAGTTTTACAGAATTTAAAGGTATTCCCAAATTGGTTTTAAATCAGATTGAAAGTGACTGAATTATAAAGATAACAGTTATTAAGTTTAGTAGGAAGGTAGTCATTGGACTAAATCATGATTGAAAAGCAGGCTTCCTAATGGTTAGCACATTAACTTGGTACCATCAAGACTGTTCATGATTATATAAAAGATAAAGGGCAGACACTCTGGGAAAATCCTGCATGTACCGTGGTGAAATTGAACCGATTCAAGTCCACTTATCCCACAAAATTAAATAAATGAATACCACCTGTCCATGTGAGACAAAAAGTTCATCTTCAAATCCTAATCCAGAATCCTAATGTTAGTTATCTATAACTCTCAAGTTTTGCTGGCAAACACAAAACTTTGTCTTCTTTCTTTAAATTCTTTAAATTTATGTGGTTAGCTGTGATTGGAATTGGGCCATTGATGATGTCACACACCAGTTAGAAAAATGTGTTTTTAAGTTGAAGTGTGTTTATTCTCTGTTTCAGATGTTTTCCAGTTGGTGCTCTCCTGCCAGTCTTTCACTTCTTGGGTGTAGACAAGGCCATGGTAACATTTGAAGGAAGAGTTAAGGAGATAGAGGGGAGAAACAGATAACTAATCTGGACACACTGAGGTGTGGTTAGGGAAATGGAGGGGTAGGGAAACAGATCATGTATGTGTTGTGAGTGGGTGTTCAAACTAATGATGGACACATTGAGGTGTGGTTAGGGGAAACGAGGGGTGGGGAAACAGATAATTTATGTGTTGTGAGTAGGTGTTCAAACTAATGATAGACACAGTGAGGTGGGGGTTAGGGGAATAGAGGGGCGGGGAAACATATAAACGATTTGTTGTGAGTCGACGTTTAAACTATTGATGAACTAATTGATGTGGAGTTAGGAAGGTGATACTCTCGCTTTCGGATGATCAGCAATGATATAGATTGTTTTGTACAAGAAAAGGGGAGATAACTTCTGCTGCTTTATGTCGCCAACTGATAAGACCCCAATCTAAGGGCATTTCAAACATTGACCCCATCCTAGCACTGAATTGATACACCAACTTTTCAGATTTGTTCAGCTGGGATTTTGTATTGATCTTGTACTCCAAGCCCTGAGCAGTTACGAACTACATAAAATATGATATGAAGACAATATAAATAAACTTATTGTAATGTTAAGCTGCAAAGATAATTCCTGTAGGATTCCACAATTTTCCCAGCAGTCTTGCAAATTTGGAACAGTTATGCCACTTATGGCTACATCTTGTTTGCCATTCGTTGAGTAATTTTTTTATTGATCTACTTTTTAAATATGATTTGTTTTGTATGTATTTATGTTTTTTTTGCATGTTAGATATTGAATATGGAAGCTTTTTACCAATTATTTGCCATATTATAGGCTCGATTTGTTATATAACGGAGTGATAATTTTTTGTTGTTGTTTCTCTTTTATGTATTAATTTGGCGGTATGCAGTTTATCATACCTTTTAAAATTTTATTTGTCTTACTTACTTGTTTAAGTTGTGAGTTGTTTAAAAAATTTAGTTTTGTTAATTGGTTTTATTTATGGAGTAATATTTATGTACATACTGCTGAATATTCAACAATCTATAATCTTATATAAGAAACCGCCATTTTCACAATGCTGGTAATTTGTTACCAATACAGATGTAAAGACCATCTAGATTACATGTACAGTACACCGTATATAAGATATCTGCAATTATTTAACCACTGACAAGGTGTTACCGATACTAATATTCTGGGTTAACATGTAAAAATTTTGAGAATAAAAGTTTTTTTAAACAAGGTGTATTAAGTTGTCATGAATCTACCCCATTTCTGGGACAAGTAGGATGTTAAACCCCATTAAACACACAGTCCCTGACACAGTTCGTTAAAGAGGGGGAAAATAAAACTTTCCCAGTGACAAAAATAGAGAGAGCACATCCTGATGTTTTTAATATCACATTTGAAATAGATCGAGTCCGCCTGTCAACCATCCAGTTTATGGGTGAGTCACATGCTGTGGCTCTGGCAGCGGGGGTAGTTTATAGGAGGTTTTCTCCCAGTTTTCCACCGTGATAAGGCTGTGGACAATCCTTCATATAAGTGAAATATCCTTAAGTACGACGTTTGACACCAATCAAACAAAACAAACCCATTTGAAATAGTATCAAAGTGTAAAGACAATTAACAAATCTCCCCCAAAACCTCATGCAGTATGGTTAAATACACTTGTCAACTGAGAACCTAAATGCTTGAATATGTGTGAGACTGATTTGTTTGTTTGATAGGTGTTTAACGTCGTTTAGATTTGGACTGGTGTTTATTATCCAATTGGATGATTTACGCCACAGCTTTGTGTTTGCTTCAACAACATAAACATTCAGAGGACTATAGTCTATAAAAACCTAATTATTTCAGTAGTGGCCGACAACAGATTAAATTGCTAATAGTGGAATAGAGACAGACCATCATTGTGTGATGTCATGGTTACATGTAATAACACTTCCAGCAACCGGCCCCTGTTTAAGACAAAGATTGTTCACATTTAAGACATTCTGATTCACAACATATACATACGACATTATTGAATGGTTGGTGTGTCTTTCAGAAAGTGATACATATTTTAAGAGTATTTCTTCTATTTTGGGATAATACTAAGAAAGTGATGTCCTAAAATAACGAAAATATTGTTTGTTTGATTCGAGTTTAACGTCGTACTCAAGAGATACTCCACATATGTGAGGACATGCCAGCCAAATGGATGAAGGAAACCACCCTCGACACCACTGGCAACAAACAAAGACGGGATGGGACAAATACAGGATGACAACAACAGGATATGATACAGACACCATAAACAGATCGGCTTCCTGTTCCCCTTTAGCTCTGAGAACACCAGGGCAACATGAAGCTCCCTCCAGCCACCGCCGAAAATATTGTAGACATGAATAATGCTGAAAGGTGTTTTAATTTTGTGAAATACAACTGGATTCTTGAGCAAATTCTGTTCAAGCTTTACCCTGAATTATCTTAAAGGTCATCTTTTTCTGTGTTGTCCCTTAGCTCTGAGCACTTGTTTGATTGGTGTTTAACGTTGACTCAAAGGTATTTCATGTATATGATGATGGATTGTCCTCCTACACTGTACACAGCCTTATTAAGATGGAAAACTGGGAGGAAACCTCTTAAAAACCATCCCTGCAATTGCCGGAGCAACAACATTTGACTCGCTCATATAACTGATGGTTGAAAGCAGAAGTCGAACCTGTGTACGGTAAATCAAAGCATGTTCGGTTCAGGAAGTGCACTCGCTACCACTGAGCCAAGGTTGCGGGCCCAGCTCGGAGCACATCAGTTTGTTTGTTTGTTTGATTGGTGTTTAACGTCGTACTGATGGGTATTTCACTTATATGACGACAGACACAAATACAGAACATCACAAACAAAACTGCTTCCCGCCACCTTCCAGCTCTGCGAACACCAGGGCAACAGAAAGCAACCTCTGTTCTCGCCTCTTACGATCGACCGAGGAAGCCGAAAGAGTATTCTGCCGGGCCATGGCCCACCCGCTCCCTCACGGGGCCTGAGCGCAACAGAGTGGCCAACACCACTAAATTGTTTCCAGCCGTGATATATGTACCATATACATGTGTTTAGTAAGACATGACGACTGATATGGATGTACAACTTCTGGATATAATTGGGTAGCGACGTTTCGATCTCGATGCTAAGACCGTTATCAAGCAATCGATATATCAATTATATCGAGAAGTTGTACATCCATATCAGTCGTCATGTCTTACTAATGGTATTGTGTCAGGCAAAGATATCGCGTACCTCTTCAATACTATGAATTCAAAACTTTCGACATGGTAACGTGCAAACAAACTATCCCTCAATATTTCAAAAACCAAGATTATGCTATAATTAAACCTACCTAACAAAAACCCCACTCTTTATATACCCTTAGTATCTATCACCGGCACAAGTGTCGAAATTGTTAACTCCTTTAAATTTCTCCGTGTCTATAGGGGCCTATTAATGACAAATTAAATTGGTTGACACATGTGAACTATATCTCAAAGAAACTTTCCAGGAACATTGGTGCGATGAATTTTATGAAAGACTATAAAAATACATTATTTACTTTATACTTCTCACTTTTCTTTCCATATATAAACTATTGCAACATTCTATGGGGCAACACCTACAAAACACATTGGTCCTCAATTATAATCCTGCAGAAAAAAATTATCCGTATAATCAATTTTCGAAACACATATGATCACACCGCAGGACTGTGGAGTCCATCGAACTTACTTCCACTAACATGTGTCAACCAATTAAACACTCTTCTTTTTGCACATCGTATTGTCACCATGCTTATAAACTGCCAACTAATTTTCAGTTCTATTTTAACCTGGTTTCAAATGTTCATTATTATCATACTCGATCGTCTTCCTTGGATCTATATAATCCGATTTATACATCTATGTCTTCTTTTAATTCGTGCAGAATTTCGGGCCCTAAACTGTGGAATAAATTGCACTAACGCCTGAAAGGACTAACTTCCACATCTTTATTTAAACTAAAAATTAGGAAATACCTTCTTACTGTTTAAGATGCTGTGTAAACGTATCTGTTTTAATTTTATTCAGATTGTATAAGAGTGTCCGTATAAATCATTGTCTTATGCAAATGTGCACTAAATTATACCAACACTTATTTCCTTAAAATTAATAATACATAGGTATAGAACAATCCCCTTGGGGTTTTATTCCCGCTGATGAACTCATATTTACGACAATAGCGTGAGAATACATTCTTTGTCGCAGACATAGGCGTAGTGGAGGGTGTATTTTTAGGGTGGGGGGACTATTTTTTGCCCGAAAAATGTATCATTTGGCCCCCAAAAAATTTTCATGAATAAATATATAATATATATGTAAATGGGAGAGGGGAGTTTGACTGTCTTTACTTAATATGCGAGGGTCCAGGGACCGCCTATGCCCCGAAAGCTCCGAGAATGAGGAAGCCTGTAGGGGCGATCTCAACGAATTTTGGCAGTAAAAGCAATTCTGTCATTTTATTGATCGATCTTAATTTTTGCAATTTTAAAATCGAAAAAAGACAAAAAGACACACAAGTATTTTGTTGTCTAAAAATGTCACATCAGTCTGGTAAGCAAGGATGTGCAGGAATTCTTTATTATGACGTCATCAGTTGCAAGCATTGATTTAAATAATTACTTCGAAAGAATTCAAAATTATATCTGGACAGTTTTGGAGTTTTTTAAGTTCTTCGAACACAATGTTGATATGACATTTCAGAGAATGATACAAATATATTTAAGAGATAGCTACTGAATCTTGAACGCAGAACTGTCGTTTATTTAGGCAAAACTATAGAAACTGTCGCGTCTATTATAGCTATAAATGTAATTTTGAGGCAGCCATTTTCATTCAAAAACATGGATACCCAACAAACGGATGAGGGCCCACCTAGGCCCCGAAACCTCTAAGATTTTTAATTTTTTTTAAAGAATTTTCGGTCCGATTAGCAAATGAGTATTTTATGAAGCGAAAGTGTTTGACCAAAGTTACGAAACTAGGGAGAATGTCAAAATCATTTCTGTATCGTTTTTCTTGTTTTCTTGTAAGACACACAGAACAACCAAAACACAAGGAGTGAGGTGTCTCGTGTTTACTGAGTCAAGCCGACATTACAGCAACAACCTAGTGAGCAAAGGGGCACAACTCTTGTAGGCAAACATTATCTCAATTAACGTTACACATTATAGGAAACGTTCTGGAGTTCCTTGAGCGTAATTTTGTTTACTCAAAGAAACTCATTTACCCGATGCAATATGTGCCTGTTAAATAGACCATAAACGGCAACTAAATGACAAATATATAGTCAGTCGTTCGAATGAAAACAATTTCGTTTACAACAGTTACATACTTTAAGTTAACAGACCTCGGTCATATATTCAGACTCAATTCATTTTTTTGTCTTTTACGTTTTTAATACTCTTACCTGTATGGCACTTTATCCACTGCAATTACAAGACAACATTGGGAAAACTCTTCAACACCCTAAGCTAGATCGTATATCGCTTTCAGAAATTGTTGGACCAAAATGATATCCCTGTATGTTTTGAAATCCTAACTATTTTACAAACTCTAAGCGAGATAGTGAGTATAATAATAAGAATATAATTCTTGACTGATAATTTACATAGCTGTTTTATAATTTCTTTCAGGTTGACGAAAATAAATTCCTTAGCACAAAAACTTTATCCTACGCGACAAAATACTTTAATGGCATACGCCAAAAGTTTAACATCGAATGGTTAAAAGTTACCTGGAATGACCTCCGGAAACCACTCTACTCTGGTTTGGCTGCCCGACTTTTTATTGAGGTGAGTATAAACGGATTCATGTATTTGTTAGTTATTTTACCTTCACCATGACATAATACACCCTTCAAAAAAAGAAACGCAAAAGAGAATTTGAAAAAGTAGCTTATTGTTTTCAGACCGCACGACCAAATACACATGT
>JAVFBW010127245.1:0-14155 GCA_034783835.1 Mopalia ciliata
TTAAAGGTGCCTTGCAGTGACCCCCCCCCCCCCCCCCCCCTGATATTGAGTCATATATATATGAATGCATTTATATCCTAATGAAATGTCATATTATGGTTTTGGGGATATCTTTGCAGTTTGGGCTGCCCATGGTCAACATGACTCAAACTGTTTCCCAGGACGCCATGTGATAACACACCTGTTCGAATGGCGCTGGGTGGATATCGCGGATGAATGCGAAAGATTCCTCGGCCCTAAAGGTTTCTGTGGTGTACAGGTGGGTTTTATAGAAGTTGCTGTGTTGTCACATGGTGCTAAGTTACATGCATGTGGAAACCTTTGGCCGGGTTTCTAATCAGATACCTGAAGAACGTTTTACATCGACTTCAGCTTACTATGATTTCCTGTTAGTGGTTTATTTGTTAATTAGCAGAATTGAACAGGACTAGTTGACCATGATATCATGACGGGTCGAAGTTAACGCTAGAATAGTCGGGTTTATTTTGTACTGTCATATAATATTTGATGTATATAGGTACTGTCTTTTTTCACGTTAGACAAGTGCAGAACTATGAAATTTCAAAACCGAAAGTTGTTATAAACTATTATAAAGCTTATCTAGGTGTACATTTTACAAATACTTCATGATTAACGAACATGTGGCAGCTGGAGACATTGTTCAGCGAGGGCGAGTAAAACATTATTTGTCGAGCACTGAAAAAACAAAAAACCCAAATGTTTCTTTTAAAAACATGCAGTACGAGAAAATTATTGGTTTTGTTATTCCAAATGTACTCGTCCCAGTGTTTTTTTTATGATGTTTTGATAATTATACAATATTAGCGAGGAGAAAGACCTATATTCAGACTCTTATTGTAAGAGTTCGGCCTCCGCTTTTTGTAACCATCAAGTACCATCTTGCTTTTCAACGCAGACTGATAACTTTGGAGAGAAAAAAACCGCGCCATCTATCTTCACGAGGCGACGACCTACTTTTAGCCACAGTCAGGAACAATCAAGCTGCTTTAAAATTTGAAAATGTGGGTGGACCGTTTACGGGAAACAAATTTTGATTTAAAAATCATGCAACTTGTTCGTATCTTTAAATATGGAACTGAATTTATCTACAGATGCGTTACATCATCCCGCGGTGTATGTGTACAGTTGTTATTTAGCTGGCTACGACCGCACAATTTACGCCGTTTGAGCGATTATGACTTCATTCAAAACCTTCCTGGTTGATGACCAAGTGGGCTGTACGTAAGACATGGGGGTAAGACGGCTTCCGGTTTTAATCAAATGCACTTTCACCTGGCGGAGTCGGCTTTTGCTTAACTCGGGAGAGTATTCTCCTGAACGAAGGGAATATAGCTTTGATAGGGTGTCAGACAATTGTAGTTTTAATCTCCATTGTTCAGCATAGCTTTGCAAAATGCCAAAGACAGACATCATGCCGCGTCACGTGACATGTTTTCGAGCACTCAGAACAAAACAATTTGGCACGAGGTATAACTATTGTAATGAACTTGAACAAAGTCTGTAAAACAGAGTTTAGTTACGGTATGTATGCTTTCATTGTTGGCAATAGTTTAAATTATATTTATCTTATGCTGTAACGCAGATTTCACCACCTAGTGAACACCGTATAATATCCGATAGGGGCCCAAATGAACCCTTCGATCGTTACCACCCGAAGAGCAGACCATGGTATGAAAGATATCAACCAGTGAGCTATAAACTAATCAGCAGAAGTGGCACAGAGACCCAACTCACAGAAATGATCCGACGATGTAACGCTGTAAACGTCAGGTAATACTGTCAACTTCACACCGTAAGTTGGTGCAAAAACAGTTTGATTTCTGCTAAAGAATCCAGCTTCTGTTTCTATATCAATTTGTTATATATTATTTATAGACATTTTATGTGCTCCGAAAGACAGAAAATCCATCGACGTTGCTATTCTCAAAGTCGTTTAATGTCGTAAACGGTAGCAAACTAATATTTAACCCATACGACGCCACCGCGTCTTTTCCGCGAGAACACTCACGATGACCATACGTAGGCAAACTGCTTATTGTGCGTCATTTCCCAAATGAGCCTTCTGGCTATGGGCATTTTGTTAGAAGAATAGCAATGTTGACTTTACTAAGCATTGGAGGGAAATTAACTTTCAAACATTATGGAAACGCTTCACATCATGGTTGTGCTAGTGTCAACTATTGTTGGAATACACTGTCGACATATAAGTGACAAAATCTTAAGCACCACGTAAAACACAAATCAATCAATCAATCAATCAAGCAAGCAATCACTCAAGCAAGCAATCAACCAATCAATCAGTCGTTCTCAATGAACATGGGCCTTTTTTTCATGCTGTAGAATTTACGCGGATGCGGTGATTAACCACATGACAGAGTCAGGTGCGTCTGGAGTTGATTCTAACGGACATACTTGGAACTCCGACTCGCTCACCTTTCCCAGCGTTCCCTACACTGCGTCAAACTTCCGTCCAGCTTGTACAATCAATGATTATGGAGACGAGAACCAGGTCAGAAATTGTCAGCTCGGATCTTTGCTTGATTTAGACGTTAGTCGGAGTTACGTGAGAGACAGAATCGCTGAGTACATGAACAATTTGATACGTCTTGGAGTGGCAGGATTTCGGATTGACGCCTCAAAACACATGAACCCGAACGATTTAGAAAGCATTCTAAGCAAACTCAGCCCATTAAACGCTACATTCTTTCCTGCAAAGTCGAAGCCGTTTATTTTCCACCAAGTGATTGACATGGGCGGTGGAAGTGTTAGTGCTAATGAATATGTAGGATTGGGCAGGGTAACTGAGTTTAAGTACGGTAAAGAGCTTGCCCGGGTTTTCCGTAAAGTGGTAGAACTAAAATACATCAGGTCATTTGGAACGTCCTGGGGAATGGTTGATACAAACAACGCACTTGTTTTCGTCGACAATCATGATAACCAAAGAGGTCACGGCGGAGGTGGGAACATTATTACCTTTAGAGATCCAAGAATCTACAAAATTGCTAACGCATTCATGTTGGCTTGGCCATATGGCTTAGCACGAGTCATGAGTAGCTACAGCTGGCCCCAGAGAATCGTTCAGGGGAAGGACAAGAACGACTGGATAGGTCCCCCTGCTGAAGGGAACACTGCCATGAATACTAAACCCGTGGTCGTTAACTCTGATGGTACTTGTTCAAATGGCTGGGTCTGTGAGCATCGATGGCGGCAAATCAGCAATATGGTGTCGTTCAGGAACGCTGTTTCCGGCCAGGAAGTCAACAACTGGTGGGACAACAGGGCCAATCAAATCGCTTTCTCTCGCGGTGACAAAGGTTTCATTGCCTTTAATAATGATAATACATGTTTGGCGAAACGATTGAATACAGGCTTACCTCCTGGTACTTACTGTGACGTAATTTCAGGCGATTTCCGCGGAACATCTTGTAGCGGAAGAAAAGTCCGTGTGTATAACAATGGATCCGCTTTTATTGATCTCCCAAACCATCTAGAGGATCCCGTGTTGGCTATACATGTTGGTAAGTTTTTTTCTTAACCTTGACCTCTTTTCGTACTTCCTGTAAGACTTACCTCATCTCAAAGTTGTTATCAAGCATTTATTATCGTTTACAAATACAACTTGTCACAAATAGTTTTTCAGAAATAAAAAGGGTAATCACAAATTTTTTTTTTATTGAAATAACAAAGTTAATCATTTAGGTAATTACTAGTTTCCTTTCGATTCAGCCAGTAATACATCTGTCTATACTGTATATAGGAGCACGAGTTAGTCATGACCCGACCTTTGGCCAGGATGTTAAAGATTACCAGAGGACAGTGGTTCTGATCGAAAAGCAGACAACTGTTGACCAGACTCTTTTCTTCAGGGGTGGAATTGATTTTGAACGAAGGCCAGGTAAATCATAGAATATATTTTACCTTCAGGAAACTAGTAGTAATATGATAAGAACATTGATCATCTTTCCAAACTGAATGTGGTGAGACAAGTTTGCTTCATTGCAATATTTTCACCTTGGAAGAAAAAATTATACCAAGGGACCCATTTCACAGAGAGATCTTAGACTTTAAGTTCATCCTGTCACAGCGCCGTCATTGTAATTAAGATTATCTTCGGCTAAGGTTGTCTATGTAACAATATTCAACAATAAGTAAGTAGATAAGTTTGGTTAACTAATTAATGAATTAAGTCGAGTATTTCTTACCATTGATAAATCAACCAATTAAAACTGCTTTGGAATAAGGTTTTAATATGTTTAGTCTGTCAAGAAGACTCCTCGGCCTGTGTCATTCCAATTCAGTACCGTAATATCGGCACTGGTGGGCACTATCAGAACTATAACGACTGGCGTGTGGGGGACACAACGCTAGACTGGGGTGGAGCCGAGACGGGGCAAGGAATGTCGGGCGGAAAAGTGGCTTTTGGTTCCCCGGCGGTATGGACAACGAATAATGCCAGTCAGGCTGGTTATCAGACAATCAACAAGTAGGCCATCTTTGCTAGCCAAGAGTTTTATTCCGAGTTACTCTGCATTACAATCCTTGGCGGATCGAACAATCTAACCAGAATTAAAGTTACGCCCCCTAGCGGATGAAGTGACCAATATGGTAAAATTGCAACTCCTATTTAGTTGGTTGAATACCCTGAGCATGTTCCGAACTCCACAACACTTCACAAACTTCCATAATAATCGCCGTCACTTTTAGCCGAGTCTTCTCGTAACACAACAGTTGATTGGGTGCTAAGAAGTTCCTCCAATCAATCGCTGGGGAGCAACGTTTGGTTGTATGGGCTCGAACCGCCAAGGGTTAAACATGCAACATATTTGTTATTAAGGGATGACACGTACATCCTTTGAGTAAGAATTAGATGCAAAAGCGTATCTCGTTGAAGTGAATCTGTGCATTTGTAAGTTAGAGTAGACATTAGGCCAGACAGTTTTACAGCCTGATCAGCGTATTTCAAAATCAGAACATCATACACAGAGGGTATTGGCAGAATGGAAAGGGAATCGTTTCATAAATATCAACAATCGATTTGAAAATTAAAGAAGACAAAATGAAAAAGTATCGTATCAGCCCGAAAGTAGACTCGAATACACATCTCGTAGAATTTAAGTTCAACCAGAAATCTATTAACTAGAAGTATTCAACTGCCATATAGATAAGCTAACCGGCATTGGGGACAGGAGTCCCGTTATAAACTATCATGTGAAGTAGCACACAAGCAAATTTAGAAGAAAGCAACTTTAAAAATGATGCATAATGGGAAACTTCTGGCGTTCCACCGTTATAATGTTGCTTACTAAACGAAAGGCATTTACCGAATACAACATGTGCCCGTTAAACAACGAAAAAAATTGTGTGTCCTTTAAAAGTGTTCATGAAAAGTATGTTTCGTATTTTGAGGTAACTATAATATTTTTATTCCCCAATAGGGAACACTAAGTCAATGGCCACATTTTAAAAGGACACAAAAAATATTCCAAAGCCTACATGATTAAACAAAACGGTTTTCTCTAGCTTTGGATATGTCAATAGGAGCTGGGTATTTGCTCCTGCTGTTAAAGGAAGATCAGCTACATTGTAGTTGATATCGGAATGAGCGATTTATAGCATTGCTGTTTTGAACAACTGGTCAAATAAATGCGATCTTGTTTTTTTAGGTACGGAGACCATTATTGGCTGTTAGACGTTGACATGGATTGTTCTAAGACAGTCAACGGTTGGTTTGAGCTCAAGTCAGTTGTGAAGTCTTCCAACCAAGACGAGGTCACATGGGAATCCCATGTTCAACAAAGCAGTCCAATCGCTGGCGGATCAGGGGCAGACACTCTACCGTTCTGTTCCTCTAATCATGTGTTGAAATGTGGAAAAATTAACGTCATACATTTCAATAGTGGTGACTTGGAAATTAACAACTTTTAATTATCAAGAATTTCAAATGATAAAAGGGTTTAAATCGTTTCTATTGTTCTGTCCTTGTTCTGCAAATATAATTTAATGCTATGGGACCATTTAAGTATTGCTGGAAACTTTGGCCTTAGAATCGAAAAGAAAAAAAACTTTAATTTAATTGATTGATTGGTGTTTTTGGTCGTGTTTAATGGTAGTTCACTTATAAGACGCTGGTGTTTTCCAACAATAATTGACACTAGCACAACCGATAAGTGAATTGTTTCCATAATGTTGGAAAGTTAATCTTCTCCCAGTGCCAAATAAAGACAACATTGCTACTCTTCAAATAAACTGCCCTTAGTCAGATAGCCCTTTTTGAATTTAAAGTTCAACTTTAAATTTTGCGACTTTTAAGTTAACCTATTTTGTAACATCAAACAGTTAAATAAGTTAATTTGTTTGGTTGGTGTTTAACGTCGTACTCAAGGGTATTTCACTTATATGACGAAGGATTGTCCACTTCAAACTGTACACAGCCTTATTACGGTGGAAAACCGGGAGGAAGCCTCGTAAAAAACCACCCCGCGATTGCTGGCGCCACAACATGTGACTAGCTCATATACCTGATGGTCGAAAGGCGGACTCGAACCCGTGGACGGTAAATCGAAGCATGTTCAGTTCAGGAAGCGCACTCGCTACCACTGAGCCACGGCCCACGCACAAATATATATCTGTCATAACTGTTCCTACAATCTTAGCACAATAACATGGCTCTGAAGGAACCATTTCATGTTCTTCCCGTTATGGTTCTGTATCAGTATGGAACTCTTTTACATCAACTGTATACTGTCAACAATAAGCGTTCTTTTAGAAAAGACGGTGGTCCCATATCGAGTTATTACGACAAAAAACGTAAGTCGATATTGGAAAAAGTTTCTATACTAGCTTAAGTAAAAGGGTCCAGTTAGAACAATTAAGGGCCCCACAATGCATTGCAATGATTTGCTGAAGAACCTGACGGGTTCCTTTTTTCTAAACCCCCAAAAATGTACATTATTGTTTTAATTGTTGTACATAGAACCATCGTCTTTTCAAAACAATCCTCAAAGAACAATTCTTGCTGTAGAGTGAATAGTGTTATACTAGAACCCATTAGAATGAACTGCCTAAATATCCTGGATAGACGGAAAGGATCCAACCTGGGGAGTACATGGCCCAGGCAGAACTATAATCACGGCTCCATCAATACAGCTTTAAAAGTACTTTAGGAATATTAATCTAATCCCACAGATCCAATGGCTAATATCGACGATACGAAGTCGGAAGTAATGGTGCCATAACCATGACGTCACGCGAGGGACCGGAAATGAAAACTGGAAGCCCATTACTCAGGCTGATTTAACTTGTCGAGGTTTCTGTTCAAATCTTCCTATTGTCTGAGATAAATCGATGGATAAAGGATCACGTGACCCGCGTTATTGCACCAATGGGAACTCATTTACATATTCAATGCGAGACTGGGAGGTGGGTTTATTGGATTTGGTAGGCCGCGTTTAATTTCACGCGGATATTTTGAGTACACACAAATTTAAACTCGGAAATATAGAGTCGTTTGGCAGGAAATATCCAGTTAGGGGGCTGAATTTGATAAACCGTTTCTTTTCACCTGTGTGAAATTGACATCAAAGGACGCCGCGTTGAAAACAGGTATTCCAGATATTAATGTGTGCGCACGTGATAGTCAAAGCTAAATACCCTAAGCGCTTGGCAAATAAACGCAATTTCATAAGACGAAATCATGGCAAATTGCGGTGAACGCCATTCCGCTATGTGATTGTTAGACATTGGGGAGCTAATCCCCGAACGCCCTGGAAGCAGGCTTCGTTTTGTTTCCATGGTAAAATCATTCAGGTATAAACAAATACAGGTTATATACATATCCACTCCTGGAAAACAAATAATGGTAAAAGTGGAAAGTATAGCTACAGAAACACATATTATATTTAAAACGATAAGATGAATGTGCGGCTATTAACAGAAGGCGCATGGCAGTACTTTATATTGTTGGGGGGTAAGTTTATCGCCAGTTAAGAAATACTGAATGAAGCTGTATTGTATATGGGCCATGGACCCGAATACAGGATATATAGACATTTACATACATTATCAACACTATTGGCCTACAAATAATGTTATGAAGACGCAAATGCTTGTATATCTTAAGGAAATCTCGAAAACTGTCTTAGAAATAATGTTACAAAAAAAGGAAATGTTTGTATAAGTTAATGGAATCCTGCAAATTATCATAAAACGAATGCTGCAAAGACGGGTATATTTGTATAACTGAAGAGAATCTTGAAAATTATCCTAAAACGAATGCTGTGAAGACGGGTATATTTGTATAACTGAAGAGAATCTTGAAAATTATCCTAAAACGAATGCTGCGAAGACGTGTATATTTGTATGACTTAAGAGAATCTTGAAAATTATCCTAAAAGGAATGCTGCGAAGACGGAAATATTTGTATTACTTAAATAATTTCGAAAATTGTTTTAGAATTAATGTTACGAAGAGGGAAATGTTTGTAAAGAAATCTGGGAAATTGGTTTAGAATTAATGTTGCGAAGGTAGGATTGCTTGTACAGTCTTTGGAAATTTTATAGTGTTTTAATAGCTTAAAGAAAATCCCAAATATCAGTATATATTAAACACCAATACCGATCAACTCCTGGGTCAATGATTTCTCGATAATTAAAACAATGCTGTTGTTATAATTAATTTTTGAAAACGTTACCAAATCAGTTCCAGTGAGATTATGAACCCAGTTCGTACACTCAGAACAGTATTTTTTAACATTTATGATTACAGACTTAATTATTTTTTTGTAAACTTACCCATTGAGTGTTGTTTGTGTTGTACTCGCAGTCATGGGCTCTAGCGTGTTAAACGATAGTTGTGACGTCACACCATTGTTTAAGTGTACATTTATTATGTTTTAAGAATGTACGGTTTCCCTACGTTCTTTTCCAACTGTTCCATGTTAAAATCATTCTTAAAGTCTTTTGATTCGTTTGTTTGTTTGATTTTGGTTAATTTAAAGTCGGACTCCAGTGTATTATTCTTGCGTCGACGAGTTGATTAGTTGTAACTCTATTTATTATTCACTTTGCCCACTCTACGATGCAAAGGCCGTAAGGAAATCTCATAAAACCACCGGCGCGATTGCCGGGGCCACCAAGTATTGCTCCCTCTTTTCTGATATCGACAATTAAGTGGAATCGATCCTGTGGTCGATATATGGAACGATCAGTAGACCGAAACGCAAACCAACGAACCACGGCGCCTTAAATTCATTTTAGAATTAGTTGAATAAATCAAAATGTTAAATGTCCACAAGCGTTAATGAAAACTTTTTTTCATCTGACGAAACATGTCTTAAAAACGTGTTTCCATTTGTTGGAATGTTGCTTTTATTTCAGATATTTTATTAAGCAATAAAAATCGAATTCAAATGGGGGAAAATCTAAACCACTTGATTGGTCAGAACTCTTGAAGACGAATGCGTATGGGGAAGAAGTCATTGTTCAAACTCCATACGGCTACGGCACAAATCTTGGCGCGAAAATCTGAATTGATGTGCTATTTATTAATTTAAACATAATTGTTTGTTATAATGTAACACAAATAGCTTTATCATTACAACAAATGACCACAACAAACAAAAAACTTAACAGGTGTTCCTTTTCAAAGTAATGGATGATAAATATTTTTTTTTAAAAGATTGTGACACATCATACCCAGTCGAGAAAACTTTTTAAAATATTAAGAAATCTAAAACTTGTCGAAATGGACAAAAAATGATCTCATGATAAAAATAACAAAAGTTTGGAAATAAGAAAATGATATTATTCGGCACCACTCGTCTTCAAACGGCTTTCCAAACCCTTTTGGTTCTGTGCGGAACCCTCACACCAACTGATTCTAGCATTTCTCCCTTTATTCTTACATCGAATAACGCCTGCGGCCGTGGGTCAGTGGTAGCGAGAGCGCTTCCTGAACACAATGCTTCGATTTACCGTTCACGGGTTCGAATCCGCCTTTCAACCATCAGGTATATGAGTGAGTCAAATGTTGTGGCTCCGGCAATCGCCGGGTAGTTTTTACGAGGTTTCCTCCCAGTTTTCCACCGTAATAAGGCTGTGTTCAGTGTGAAGTGGACAATCCGTCGCCATATAAGTGAAATACCCTTGAGTACGACGTTAAACACCAATCAAACAAAAAAACAAACACACAGACATAAAATAACAATTTTTGTCGTAATGGTTCCATATAGAACCATCCCCTTTTCTATAAAACCCTCAGGGAACCATTATTTTCTAGAGTGTGTAGATCCCCACCCGATGCCGTGTTGCGAACTACAGAATATTTACTCTACGATAATCGTATAGAATACAGAATATCGAACATATTTCAAAGCCAATAGAAGCCAATTTGCAGGCTTATTTATTCTTAACCCATACCGAAGATCTTGTTGGCTATATATTTAACAATACTGTATACACCATAACCTTCTCGTGATATGTCTAGGTTACCCATAACATAACTCGAAATTAAGGTCTATACAGAAACTTTTATCTGGGAGTCTCTCTAGAACATAACATTATTCGTCGATTTTAATTCATTTACATCCCTCTGCCAATGTGATTGCTTTTTATAAGAAAAAAAAAATAGCTGGACCCTTCCTGGAAGCGGTTTTAGTATCCGGTATATGCTTAATGTGAACTAAGAACCATTCCTTTGTTTCTCGGCAAAATGTCTTCTAGTTTTTTTTAATATAACCTTATCGCGGGTAAGGCGCGCGGATATACTGACAAGCGCCAAACATGAACGATTAAGACATGGGCAGTCTACTACTTTAAAACGACATAATCGTACCATAGAAATTCCAAGCTGGCGTATATCGCGCTCGTTTGCTCGCTTTCAGACACTTTCCCGTTTGCTCTGGGATTATTACCATCTCGAACAAATTAATTTAGTGCTGAAAATATCACAAATCGCCTGCAAACATTTCCGGGTTTTGACGGGAACGTGTAAGCCAGTTTCAAAGTCTTATTATGTCGGTTAATGAAAGATATCAATTCAGCGGTAAACAGAGCCACATGTTCGTCGAGTGTTTTCAAGGTAATTAACAGTCGATGCAGTGGTAATTTGAAAAGCCTTCGCGACTTTAACTGCTTCCTATACTTTCTAGTAATATGTATCAAGTCCACATTTACCATTTTGAGTGGAATGGATGCACAATGGTAGCAACTCGGAGCAATGCAGCTTGCTAAATTCAGACCGGGGATTTGTCCAAGTTATTTATTATTTCTTGTATACTCGCACATAACAGTCTCCCCGAAAGCTGCTCGAACAGAAACCCTCTCAGTATCAAGCTGGACTCCCAACCCCATGCACATACATGATACAGGACACCAGTTCATTGAATCAGTGAGAGTCACTCCCCGACGACATTTAATAATTGTTGATTCTGTCGGCAGGAGAGTGACAGTTTGAAAAGTGAAGATCAAAAAACGATATTTTCTTCACAGTTAAAAGGCCGTTAAACAGACCAATATATGTTTTAATTGTAGAGAAATCAAATTTTGCCTGCCACCACTGGGGTGGGATTCGAACTCGAATTACCTACCATTAAGTCTGCACTATCTGCATAACTGCCATCGCAACCAAACGGTATTTCGTATGAGCAATGGCGATGCCCAAAATATAAAGACTTACAGTTCGTCCCTGTGAATATTATTTTCGCCTTTAGGCCATTTTCATTAATTGACTCGCTGGATTGTAGCAGAAATCCCAGACTTTAAGGCGTTTAAACTGCATATAGGAAATAACATTGGTTTGGGATGACACCTTTGTCGAGATTTCCTGCTGTCTTTTTACAAAGTGAACAAATTGGGGGACAAATTTAGCCAGCCGGTTTTCTTGACACCCAATAGGTTTTCCCCTAAATTCAAGAACTGTCCCGTGCCCTGACGTTCACCCGTAGTTAGTTTTATACAGGTCATGTCAAATGTTCCGGCGGTTATAGCAGAATGTGATTAATACTGTTTCGCTTATACTCCTCAGAGTCTTTAAGCGTAGAAGTTCGATGGCCAAATGGGTGAAGTTAAGGCTGTGTCAATAAACATGCAGCATTGAAAGGTGATTCCCCGAGCCCATCATTATTATAACCGTTAGGAAATGTATCTGAAATTTTGTCTAAATATTTTTCAACCTGTTTAAGAATTATGCTGCTTGCCAATATAATATGATTTAAACCAAATATACATAAGCCACACAACGACACTTACAGTTAGGCACCAAATAGCCAGCAGTAAATGCTGGCCACCTAAACCACTCAGTCTTCGGCAAAAAATAAGGTTAGGACAGAGACTACCCCTCGGATAGGATAGTGACACAGCCCTAAAAGCGGAAAGCGATGAAATTAATTGTGTGTCTTTTAGAAAGTGGATATTAACAGTGTTTTGGTTGGTTTTGGATAACACTCGCTTGGTTTGAACAGATTCTAGTTCAGAAAATTTTGCAGGTTTAAACCCGTCCGGGATCAAATGACGACCCTCAAAGTTAGGAAGCGAATCGCCAGCAATAAATGCCAGCCACCTAGACCATTCTGCGGGGCAATCGTGCAATCTACAAAAATAGGTAAGTCAGCTGGAATCTAGGTAGCGGACATTCCCTTCCACTCTGATAGAAGAGTGACACAGTTACCAAAGCTAAAAGCAATGAAGGGTTTATGAGATCGTCAACAGTATTTTCGTTATATAGGGATAACCCGTTCTTAGTTTGAACAGATTTTAGTTCAGAAACTTTAACAGGTTAAATTCTGTCTGACAATCGAAACCACGGCCATCAGAGTCAGGCACCGAGTCGCCAGAAGTAAATGCCAGCCACCTAGACCACTCAGCCACCCGGTCTTCTACAAACTAGAAGGTTAGTTAGCTGGAGAATAGATAGCCGACGTGCACTACCACTTGGTGACACAGTTACTAAAGTTATAATCAAGGAAGGATTTATGTGTCGTTTAGAAAGAGACCGTCAACAGTATTTTCGTTATATAGGAATTACCCGTTCACTACCCCTCTGATAAGATAGTGAGACAGCTCCAAAAGCTGAGAACGATGAAATTAATGTTGTGTCTTTAAGAGAGTTGATATTAACAGTGTTTTTAAAATTAAATTCCAATAACAGATCATTGGCCAGCATTGTTGTTGGAGGAAAAATAGGTAGTAAATTAACCCAGAAAACCCACGACTTTCCGCTGGTTGCTGGCCCATTATTTTCACAATACCTTGTGTGGCCGCCGTGAGCCACTGCTGAATCGAACCCATGACCCCAGAGGTGATGGGGATATGTGGATCATAGGCATACACTCACTAGAGCGTACACTCTACACCACTCCACCACGGAGTTCAATAAAACAATAGGTTACGTACTAATTGTCTCAATTAGTAACCCTGAGACTACCATAACGAAGGGGCAACAGGAAGCAATTGCCGCTCTGATTATCTCAAAGCTAAGACAACACAAAGTCAGTATAGTTCTCATACTCTCAGAGGTAAGGGACAACACAATATTCTCAGAGAAAAGAGGCAACACAAATGAATTGCCCTCATACGAGTTAAATAACTTAATATGTAAGGCGCGAAACCCCCAATCGACCAACGGACATAGAGAAAACACGAAGAGTCAGCGCGAAACCCTCAATCGACCAACGGACATAGAGAAAACACGAAGAGTCAGCGCGAAACCCCCAATCCACCAACGGACATGGAGAAAACACGAAGGGTCAGCGCGAAACCCCCAATCGACCAACGGACATAGAGAAAACACGAAGAGTCAGCGCGAAACCCCCAATCGACCAACGGACATAGAGAAAACACGAAGAGTCAGCGCGAAACCCCCAATCCACCAACGGACATAGAGAAAACACGAAGAGTCAGCGCGAAACAACGGCTTGTCATTTCTATACTTTTTACCGAGCAGCTCTGTGATCACAATGAAAAGGGATATGTCTTATTTGGTTTTCTTCTCGAACGTGATATATATATATATAGATATATATATATATGCCAGTGTGACTGCTTTTAGAAATATATATATATATATACTCTGTACCAAAAGAAACGCATAGGCGAAATATATATAGAATTATCTCTTTAGATAATTCAGTAATTTTCTT
>JAVFBW010127256.1:0-14154 GCA_034783835.1 Mopalia ciliata
GAGACTTGGCAGCAGTGCTACCCTTCTGGTCCTGTATTATGATTAAACTAGTTCAGGGTCTGAACAAGGGAGACCTGATAGCAGTGCTACCCTTCTGGTCCTGTATTATGATTAAACTAGTTCAGGGTCTGAACAAGGGAGACTTGGCAGCAGTGCTACCCTTCTGGTCCTGTATTATGATTAAACTAGTTCAGGGTCTGAACAAGGGAGACCTGGCAGCAGTGCTACCCTTCTGGTCCTGTATTATGATTAAACAAGTCCAGGGTCTAAACAAGGGAGAGTTGGCAGCAGTGCTACCCTTCTGGTCCCTGATATGAATCCCTGATATGAGGCCCCTGATATGAGTCTTCTGATATGAGTCACCTGATGTGAGTCTCCTGATGTGAGTCTCCTAGTGTGAGCCTCCTGATATGAATCTCCTGATATGAGTCTCCTGATGTGAGTCCCCTGGTGTGAGTCTGCTAGTGTGAGTCTCTTGATATGAGTCTTCTGATATGAATCTCCTGATGTGAGTCCCCTAGTGTGAGTCTTCTGGTGTGAGTCTCCTGGTATGAGTCTCCTGATATGAGTCTCCTTATGTGAGTCTCCTGATGTGAGTCTCCTGATGTGAGTCTCCTGATGTGAGTCTTCTGATATGAGTCTTCTGATCTGAGTCTTCTGATCTGAGTCTCCTGATGGGAGTCTCCTGATATGCGTCTCCTGATATGAGTCTTCTGATATGAGTCTTCTGATCTGAGTCTCCTGATGGGAGTCTCCTGATATGAGTCTCCTGATGTGAGTCTCCTGATGTGAGTCTTCTGACGTGAGTCTCCTGATATGAGTCTCCTGATATGAGTCTCCTGGTATGAGTCTCCTGATATGAGTCTCCTGAAATGAGTCTCCTGATATGAGTCTTCTGATGTGAGTCTCCTGATGGGAGTCTCCTGGTGTGAGTCTCCTGATGTGAGTCTCCTGATGTGAGTCTGTTATCAGTAAGAGTTCTTGTCCAAGTTTGTAGCTCCCGCAGAGCCTCCGTGAGCTCGTATAATCAGCGGTCGACCCATGTCTGAACAACCTCTACCATTTCCGTCCAGTAAATAACCTTTGATGGACAACCCATTTCAATGGCCGTCGTAACGATATTGAATATTCATGAGCTACACCCCTCTCCACTGTTTGAAGTGCTCATGCTGTTTGCTTTACTCGCGCTAAAATGTAGATGCCAGTCGTGGCTTACAAAGACAGTGTGTATGTTCCTTATATACCGGAGTTCCTAATTTGTTCCTAGTTAATTTTCAGTTCACTTGACAGCTTGTTAAGGAGGAGCCATGCCGTTTAGAGATTTATAGACTAAAACTGATATATTGTAATGATAGCGATATCGAAGTGGATACCACTTCAATCTGGAATACATTTCTTTACTAGGGACTGAGCTATCGCAGTCAAGAATAAGTCGCATAGACCGCTTCAAGACGCTGTTCAACCTTTCAGTGTCACCATTGGAACATTGACCCCATACTGTTATACAGTAATCCATATGGGGCAAAACAAAGGAATTAAAAAATTGTCGACGTGCAGTATATGGGAGAAATTTCTTGATTCTACTGAGGAGAAATAATTTACTTTTAACCTTTTTGACAATAGCATCTACATGAGATGTCCATTTAAGGTCATTCTGGATGGTAACCCCCAGAATTTTTGTATTCTGGATGTCTTGTATGAAAGAATCGTTTAACAGTATTTTAAGATATGGCCTTTCGATCCGAGATCGTTTCTGATTTGGTGTTAAAAGCATGCATGCAGTCTTGCTGGCATTGATGCACATTTTGTTGTTATGGCACCAGCTGTTTAGGTGTTCGATGCCCTCTGTTAACTTTGATTCAAGCAATGTAACAGTTTTCTCTGAGGTATGGAGTGTACTGTCATCAGCAAAGATGTCGAGATCACAGTTGGGCACGCTTAGATGCATATCATTTACATAAATTAAAAAGAGTAAAGGACCTAAAATGGATCCTCCTACTGTGGTGTTAACAAATCCAGATCTACATCCGTTAAAAGAAACACATTGCTTTCTGAGCTCTAAATAAGACTCAAAGAAACGTATAGCATTATCTTGTAAACCATATATACCTAATTTGTCAAGTAGAACAGAATGGTTCACAAGGTCGAATGCCTTTCTAAGGTCGATAAAAATAGAACCAACAAGGTTATAATTGTCAATATGATGGCCCCAAGAATCGATTAAACAGGTGAGGGCGGTCTGACAGGAGTGATAACTCCGGAAACCGGACTGTTTACAATACAATAGACTGTTGTTTTCCATATAGGATAATAGATTATCGCTAACATAGCGTTCAAGAATTTTAGACAATATTGGTAAAATACTGATTGGTCTATGGTTTCCAGGATCACTCCTGTTTCCTTTCTTAAACATAGGCAACACTTTTGCCTGTTTCCATTGAGATGGAAACGTACCAGTTTCTATACACATATTAAAAATGGTAGTCAGAGAGGGTGCGATAACATGGGCAGCCATTTTTAGGAATTTTCCAGGTATGTCATCTAATCCGGATGACTTTTTAATGTTCAGCACTGTTAGTTGGTTAAGAACATAATTAACAGACATACGCGGTATACAAAAGTAATTTAAAGCAGATTTTCTGTTAGAGACAAAAGATTTCAATTTGTCCAAGTAGTCCGTACTTTGTTCATTTTGCGATACATACTTTTGCACAGAAGATGTGAACCATTTATTGAATTGTTCTGCGATTAATTGGGAATTTTCATAAACTTCTCCATTTACATCGAGTTTTGGCGATACGGAATTTCCTTTAGCTGTAGCAGTGGGATTTAACTCTCGCAGGTGGTTCCAAAATTTCGAAATTGTTTCCTGCCCTGTTTGGAGGACCTTCTGATAATAAGTGCGCTTTGCGTGATAAATACAACTGTTGACTTTGTAACGCCCAAATTTAAAGGCTTCAGGATTTCTTTTTTTGTTTGTTTTATCTCTATGGGAGATAGCTTCAGTAATTCCGTTGTCTCACCATTCCGGGCGACGTCTATGGCTGACACGTTTTTGCTTAAATGGGGCATGTTTGTCTAGTGTCTCGCTGAAGAGATATGTCCACGCTGCTAGACTGTCTTCCGGCTCGTCAAACACTTCGACTATACTCCATGGAATTTCATTTAGGTCATTTATAAACATTTTCTCATCAAAGTCCTTACAGCATCTAAATCTTATCGTTCCAGGATTTTTCTTTTGTTGATTGCATTTGTGTGTCACACAAATGGGGTAGTGATCACTAATAGAAAAATCCAGAACACAATGTTGAGAAACATTTTGTGGGTTGCTGACGAATATGTGATCTATTATTGAGTCACTTTTATCAGTAACACGAGTGGGCATATCTATTAGTTGGGTAAGGTATTGTTTGTGAGACTTACTATTAGGGAAAGATCCAGACAAGTCCAGGAATGTCACATTCCTAAAGAACAGGCTAGTCACTGGTCACTCAAACCTATTGTTTGCGAGACTTACTATTAGGGAAAGATCCAGACAAGTCCAGGAATGTCAGCTTTTGTAAACCCTGTTAAATATAAAAGTTCAACAAGTAAGTGTACAAAATATAGCATTATTTCAACTGATGAGATTCATAAAGCAAAGCGATTGATTGATTAATTGATTGATTAGCATTTTATGCCGTGCTTAAGGGTATTTTAGTGATATGACAGCAGTATACAAAAATTGACACTAGCACAAAAAAGATGTAAAGCGCTTTCATAATGTTTGCCCGTGAGGGAGCCGGTGGGCCATGGCCCTGCAGAAGACTCCCTCGGTTGATTATAAGAGGCGAGAAAAGAAGTTGCTTTCTGTTGCCCTGGTGTAACTAAAACACAAAGCTGATTGGTTGGTTGTATTGATGGATGTTGGTTGATTGGTTAATTGATGTAGTATTGATGTAGTATACAAAGCTAAAGGATACTACACTTATCCACTGGCAGGGTTTGTTTTGTGTTTATTTGGGGTTTAATGTTGTACTTACGGTTATTTTACTCATATGAAGGTGTGCCAGAACAACAGGTAAAGGAAACCAACCAAGAAAATTTTACTAGTAACAAGCGAAAAGACAGGATTGGTCTGTTTCTTTGATTTGAGTTTAACCCTGTACTTAAGGTTATTTCACTCATATGGCAGTGTGCCAGTCTAATGGGTGAAGGAAACCACCATGGATGCCACTGGCAACAAACAAAGACCATACAGGACACTATACAAAGATCTCACAACAGTTCATCTGTATGTTGCCCCTTAGCTCAGAGAGTTAGGGCAACAGGAAGCTTCCTCAAAGGGCAGTGCATGCAAGCTGTGAATTGCCACACTACCAAAATCATCAAATGTAAAGTGATCTGTTAAAAAAAGCTCCTATGATAAAAATAGGTTGATAGGAATTTTACATTGTACTTAAGGTTATTTCACTTATATGAAGCTGTGTCAGCCTGAATCAGGGGTTCAGATAACTTTTGACATCTGGAAGTTACCTACTTCTTGTCTAACAGGTATGGGAGTATTTCAAATCTGAAGAGGTGGTAGAACTTCCTAAATTGAACCTTCAAGAAGTTATCTACCTCCATTCTAGAAGAGGAAGACTTTAGACAACCGTAGTAAAAGGACTTACGTCACGGTCTTAGTCCTATTTTCAAAATGAATTGTTTGGTTGTTGTTTTTGTTAAACAGGTGTGCAATATTTGACTAAGTTCTTATTCAAGTTCCAGTTTCCTTTTGTTGTGATAAAGAACAAATAAATCAATAAAGAAGATACACTAGCTTACAGTGTTCTCGTCTCAATTTCTTTTAGGAGGTTTAACATTTTTGACCTATGTTAAGTTACAGTTTCAAAACGTATTATGGGTTCCACTACCCCCTAACAAGCATGTCATAAACATTATCACAGTATAATCCTCCTGGAGGAATCACCAGAGGAAACTACATCAGTGTATTTTGTGCTCATTTCTTTGATATAACTATTGCTGGTTGGTCAGTTTGGTATAAATAAATGTTTTTCTCTCATTAGAATGACACTGTATAATATAATTAAAAAGGTGAAAGCATAAATTTATTGTTTCTCTAGTTGATTGGGTTTTTATTTATGGCTATTTCACTCTTAATGACAGCATGCCAGCAGCAGCCAGCTCATTATAGGTAAAAGAAACCTTGTCTTACATTGCTTACACCACTGTGCCAACCACAGGACACAAAAACATCAATCAGATTGGCTTCAAGTTGCCCTTGTCCATAAGAGCACTTTGGTAACAGGAAAATTCTGTTAACCATCTGCTAAATTTGAAAATTAGCTATGCCTATACCTTAACACTTTGGTAGTATGGTACAATCTAACATCAGTAAAATTAGGGAGATAATAAAAAACATATAATATTGATGGTTTACAATTTCAAACTTTATTTTTTTCAAAACAAACATTTTTTAAAGGTACATTCTTTGCGACTTGATGTCCATCTTAGAATTGAGATATATCAACATTAGCAGAAACAAGTCACAAATCACAAACAGTGCCATAACTGTTTTTAATGCAACCTTTATTTTCATTGTTGAATGACTGGGGTTCAGTTAATGTAGATATGGCCTGTAAAGTTGCCTCGGTTTCTGATGTTGGATATAATCTGGATTTTAAATTTTCAATGACTTTGGACTTATCTCTCAAATTGTTAAATTCAGAAAGTTGTTTATTGCTACAGCTAACTTTGATTTCATTTGCACTCTCAGTTTGGGAAACCAACATATGCAAAATGTGACCTTCATTATCTTTAATAACTGTGGATATCTCATTTAACTTTGCTCAAAATTCCCCATCTTCATTTTTAAGGCCTTCCAGAGTTCCAACTGTTACCTCAATTGCAGGTCTAACATCTGGATACAATATATCACGAAGTTGAAACTTCCTGCTTAGAATCCCCAGAACTTTGAGGACATTACACAAGAGTGATAGTGTTTTATAAAACTTGGAAGTGCACATGAAATCATGTAACCCTTTGGCTTTAGGGGTTTTATTTCTTGTTGTATCATCAGATAATGTCACAGAATTGACTGGTAGCATCGAAATACTGCTAACAGAGCATTTTCCATTGCTAACCTTTGGATAGTAATTGGTTCCTTCAGCTTTAACTGGACTTCCCCAAGAACTTTCTGAATTTCCTCAAGTTTAGATTGTCTTACACTTGAAGAATTAAAATGGTGATATAATGTGTTTATGTTTGCCCGGAAGTTCTTTAAATAGTCAATGTTGTTTGCACTCTGTGAACATGCAAGGGCCAACCTGTGAGCAAGACAATGGACATGCACAAGGTATGGACAATGAGAATCTCTACACGGCTGGTTGCACCCATCATCACAGACGCTCCATCAGACCCTAATCCAGTAACTTTATTCATATCAATACTAAAATCATCACACTAACTTTTAATAGCTTTCTCAA
Organism: Mopalia ciliata; assembly: GCA_034783835.1. Taxonomy (NCBI): domain Eukaryota; kingdom Metazoa; phylum Mollusca; class Polyplacophora; order Chitonida; family Mopaliidae; genus Mopalia; species Mopalia ciliata. The sequence continues at coordinate 6,468 of JAVFBW010127256.1, forward strand.
TGGTATCGGCACAGCCATTTATAACTCTAACATTTCCAAGCAAAACAGTTTTTACATCTCCTTCTTTAGATACAAGGCGACTATATATCACTAATTTTTTGTGCACAGCTACATCTGTAGACTCGTCTACAATTATGCCAAGGACTTGAGTGTTTTAAACAAGTGATTTTATGCTATCATGAAAAACTTTTACAAGGCTTATGTCAGAAACTGAATAATCACTTATGTCTATAAATGGCATATCCAACCCATGTTGTCTCTGTAGTTCTAATTGTTTGTTAACTTTTGTGTTCGGCACAAATTCTTGCGCCACAAAGAGAACTGTTCTGAATAAGGCAATTTCTTCTTTGGATGTATTAGATAGACGGTCATCAGAATCAACATGACCAGGTTCTTCATTTAAACAAGTCTCCATATCAACTCGCCGATTTCACTCTGGACTGCTAACTCATGCTCTCCAGAAGAGTTGTGTTTCTTTAAAGTACTCATTTGGAAATTAGCTGAAAAAAAAAAAAAAAATTAATTTTAGATGATGCCCTAGTCTAATATCGGTTTTAGTTATCAAATTCAGCCTCAATCTCCTACTATGTATTAAACTGTTAGTTTGTTTGATTGGGGTTTAACAGTGCACTTAAGATATTTCACTCACATGACGGTGTGCCAACTCAATGAAAGAAGGAAACTACCATAGGCAACATATAAAGATAGGAGCCCCAACCCTCCGCCTTGAATTAGCCTTTGCTATCTTAAAAGTCAAGTTTAAAAAAAAAAGAAAAGCAATACCACAATTTAAAAAAAAAATTGTATGTTTTGCCATTAAGTGACAATTCTTTTAGACAAAGTAGTTTTTCTTTGAAAATTATTCCAAGCTTCCTAATCCTATAATTTATTTTGCAACAGTTTTCTAAACCTTGGCCTTGGTCTTAGTATCGTCAACTCTCAGCAAGTGCCTACTCACCAAACACCTCCAAGTTTAGCCTTTGGTACAGTTTTCTTGCCAATTAATAACAAAAACAAAAACCTTAAATATATGTATCAATAAAGTATGCACTCACAAGCTGCAACAGTGGCCAAACTGGATTTTCGTATCGCTGAGCCGTGTCCACGACATACACCGCAAAACATTTTGGTTTGATGCTCATCAGTTTGAAGCCATGGAAACATGATTCGCCATTCCTCCTTAAAATTTGCATGTTGCGTGGTCTGTTTTGATGTTCCCCCTTCTCTGTCATTCCATACTTTTGTTGTCAATTCTGACAATTCATCAACAATACTACTGCCGACAGATCGTGCATTTTCTAAAAGAAAACTGTGCATTGACAATTGTTTCGACATAGCGAACGAAATAAAACCGCATGACTAAAGTTACTCTCTGTGCAGAGTTGTCGTGCTATTCTCCTATATGTTGTACTAATGAATGTACCCCTACTCGAGAATTTTATTTCGTCTCCGCACAGATGTATCACCATATATTTTTAGTATAGTCTACAATACCTCAGACAACTTTAACTTTAAAAAAAAACACGATCAGTGAACTCCAATGGCTCAGCGGCAACTGATTGGCTGATTTTTTTATTACTCATATGAAATCTTACTCTCATTGGTTAATTTTATGGTTTGTTCTAGCTGCATATGTTTGATCGATGGTAAAACAGTATTTGCTTTGAAGATAACTCTCGGAGGACTTTTGATTACCGTAATTCGTTAAATAAGCGAAGATAAGTCCAACATGTATGTTTTCGACATTTTAGGGCGTCAACATACGCCAAAAGAAATAGTGAAAGGCGTCTATGAACATTACAGCAGACTTACTAAGCGTCAGAAAGTATAATTTTGGGGCGTTTGGCCCGTTTTGAGGGCGTCATGGACGGCCAAACACCCTCTATCTTAACCCCTGCTGAATGGATGTAGGACCCACCTTATACTAGATACAAACCATTTCAATATACTAATCGAAAAGATCCTGAGTGACAAAACCACCTATAAGAAACTTAATAAAGATCCTACATTAAAGTATAAACGTGAATAAAGTCAACACTAAATCAACTAAAGAAAGATAACGAGATTGACTAAAAGACCTACTACCAGCTAACCACTTCACATCCTAGACCACCTAATGCATGAGCAACCCTAAAGATTCATAAAGACCCCATCAAGGCTAGGCTGCTGATTTGTTCGAGAGAAACAGCACACTACAACACAGCAAAACACATCTGCAAGATATTATCCCCATTAGGTAAAACTGCCAAGTCCTATATCAATGACTCTACCACCTTTTGCCAAATAGTTAAAGACATCCCTACACCTTGTCAGTTAGTCAGTTACGACGTAGTAGACCTATTAATAATTAAAAAACCCTTTATTTTCAGAAGGTAACTACATAGTACACTCATTCAGCAAAATGCTGATCTACCCTGAGGCCCTCTACATACAAATACACACACACACACACACACTCATAACATAAAATAATATTAGTTGGTATGTGATTTATAAATATAACAAAAAATAACAAAAAATAACAAAATAAAAAATAAATTTAAAAAAATAGAAAATAACATATGATAAATCTGTTAACATTTTCTTAAAAATTTCTTACGCAAATAAGATAAAACAATACAATATAAAGTAAATATTTAAATATAAGTATGAGGTAGTTTGATTATGAATTTTCCATCTCCTCAATTTATAACTGTTTAAATGTTTTAACAGAGTTAGATGACGTTACTCTTGAGGGCAGTTCATTCCATAAAGCAGGGCCAGAGTAAGAAAGACTTTTTTTGTATAGCTCAGATTTGGGAAACGGTATTGATAATTTGTGAGATGAAGCAGATCTGAGATTTTGATTAGAAGGCACATTGTTATTAAATAATTCTTTCATATAAGTCGGATAAAGGTCATTCAAGGATTTATACATGTGTATACTTTTTTGCAATTTTGTGATTTTTGCAAATTAAGTTGTTAAAAAAACTGTAAGCCATCTTAATGTTCCAAAGAGCTCAGATGTGGGGTTGTTTAGTAGTATTCAAAGTAAGGCGTGCAGCAGACTTTTGAAGTTTGTAAATTCTGTTTAGTAATTGGTTAGAGCAGTTACCGTATATAGAGAGACAATAATTCATATGAAAGAATATGTAGCCATTATAAAAAGTAAGTCAGGAATTTTGAGGGAGTAGGTTTTTATGTTTCGGCAGTACTGATGAAAGTGTTGATACTGTTTGGCAAATATGTTTTACATGACGTTCCAATGAAAGATTTTGGGCCAAATATAAACCAAGAAACTTTTTTTCTGTTCAATATGTTTGTCGTCAAGTTTTAGATTTAGACTTTTATTAGGTGACTTAAGGTTTGGAGCTGAACCAAGTAGCATTTCTTTGGTTTTTACAGGATTAATTACCATCTAACTGTCTTTACAGATAACTTATTATTAACTGATACACTCTGTAAACGATTGTCATGATACATGTATGTGACTGTCATCCATTGAATAGCTTTCTTGATGAAAGAATAAATTTCCATGGTTTTAATGGTTTATCAAGTCAAAAGCCTTTTGAAAATCAATCATCACAGCACCAATTATTTCCTTATTATGTATGACTTGTAACCATTGTTCAATCAATTTTGTTAGGGCTGTAAAACTTGAATGCTTAGGTTGAAAAGCAGATTGTGACACGTTAAGAAGATTATGTGAAGTAATATATGTGTAAACCCTATCATGAACATGACGTTCTAACAATTTCGATAAGATAGGTAGTATTGATATTGGTCTCCTTTATGGAGAGGGTAGATTTTTGAGTACTTCCAACTGCCAGGTAATGTGCCTGTAGTTATACTAAGATTTAAAATTATGGTTAAACTGGGTGTTATTAAATCTGCACATATTTTTAGGAATTTTTAGCTTATGTTGTCTTCTTCTGTGCTTTTCTTGATATCCAATGAAGAAAGATAGTTGAATACATATTGTTCGGTAACTAGAGGAATTGAGAATTTGTTGTTTGGTGGGATCTTCTGTGATACAAACTCTTTCAGTTTAAATAAAGATGAAGAAAAGTGTCAACTCTAGGTTAAATTAATCAGCCTGAAAATATTTTTAGGAAAAAGTCTTTCATGAAAAAAGAATACTAATCCATTTAATTGAAGAAATTACCTTTTCTTGACAGAATCTGCTATTTCCAGCCTTACATTTAGTGTGTAACCAAATGATGAAACTTTATATAGGACAAGGCAAGGACAGACAGAAAATATGGTGCAATAGGACAAAATGAGTCAGTTAGTGTGTCCAATAAACCAAACTACAGTCTTACTTTGGCAAACCCTGCGCTCAAAGATCATCAACAGTGCTGGCACTTCTATAAGTTATAGGTGTCGAGAACTAGTAACATGTATGCACGCAAGTTGATTACAAACAAAATAATGATCTGAAAGTTTTTAGCTAAATGAACTTATGAACTAGTCTTACATATGTTTGGTTCATTGAGAATACAGGAGAGTCAGACATGGTTTTCAAATTAATTCTGGCTTACTCAGTAGGGTGCACAGCAGGTCAGTTTGTCCTGACTAATCTATGGATGTTCAGAAAAGTGTGCCAGTATTAATTTACTATATTGGATTCCACGCCTATATATACAGTTTCTAAATTCCCAGAGGCAATCCAGAATGCTCAAGTGCATTGTGGTAATACAAAAGTACATGGTGATAGTGGGTGTATTGAACATAATGCTGAGGGAATCTATTGACAGGTTCTATGGGGTGAAAAAACCAAAACAACGGAAAAATATTGACACAGTGAGGTAGTTCTCTAATACATGTAATTCTTAACTTTCATGTTTTCATTTGTTTTCAGCCTTGAATTGAATTACTGAGTACGTGTAATCCAACATTAATTATGTGTCTTATTAGACTTGTGTGAAAGGTGATCATATTGGGCCAAAGAGTACAGGATAATTCACTTAATTGAAATGACCAAAAGATATAATATTCAGATGGATCAATCATCAGATCAAATAATGCACATTCCAATATCAAATCAGCTGGCATCATATTGAAATTTCAGGGGTGTAATCAGAATGGTGTCCAAAATGGTCATTTTTCTTCACTTTTTAAGTAACTGGCTGTCCAATTTTTACAGTTTCCTATCTCCTGCATGCAAAAGTTTCTTAAAACAGGGTGTCTAAATGAAGCAATTGTTCAATTCAGGGTGTCCACAGGATGGGTGGAGGTCCATCTGCCTGAGCCCTTCTATTGAATTTACAATTATCTTACCAAGTTACATTTAAAATAAGGATCTGATAATCAGTTTCAAGTTACAGGCCAGAAACCAACAGTTGGATATTTGAACAGATGGACGGACAACACGATACCATATGAGGTCCAATAGCGGGCGTATAAAAAGGAATCCTGAAAGAAAAGGATTGAACGTAACAACATCATGTTACAATGTAGCTAGTCCTTCATATTGATTTGGTGTTTTAAACTTCAAAGGAATAACCACATTGTGGCTATGTAAGGAAAACAGCAATCATGAAAATCGAACAACAGAAGGCATGTTCTTTATGTTGAAGTTAAAAAAAAAAGCAAATACATGTAAAATTGGCTAACATCACGAAGCCCTTAGCGCTTACAGAGGTTCCATTGAAGATCACATGACCATTTTGTGACAGTGCATTAATACACATCTACTTCAGTAGAATCAGTCAATAAAGAACAATTACATGGAGTATTTAAACACAGTTGGCTGAAGTAAAGGCAAGTGGATAATAGTCTCTGGTTTCCATAGAATTCCTCTATGAAGTCTGCATGTACACAACCAGAATATATCAACAATATGAAAACAAAGGATTGTACTTAAACAATATAGTGACTATTTGAATAAGGTTTGCCTTTTATAAAGGCTTTTCAGCCATTCTCTGATGAATCAGAGTAAACAGTGATCTCTGCTGTGACATGTAACAATAAACACCCTAGCAATTGTATTCAGAACAGACCTCTGTGTTTCCAAAACTCTGTTCTGACAGAACAACAAACAATGTAATGGACCAGGGCTTGATGGTCTATCTGTACACATGTGTCTATTAAAAGGTCCAGTAAACATACAAACTCTGTGTAAAATCCTAACTTTAACATCATTTTTAAATAAGACCTTTGTCTTAAGTTAACTTCCAAAGAGAAAGCATGCTGGTTAAGGGCAGTATAAAACTGAACTTGTCCCCTATGACTGACTAACAATACATGTAGCAAGGTATAAATATACAATTAAATTGAATGGTTAGTTAATGACATAGGGGGCACTGCCAGTTATAGGAGGGACAGATTGATCTCCCTTCTTAGATATTGGCAAACCCCATTGGTCAGCTGTATACTTATGCTGTCAGCTAGCTACATGTGAGAACAAAAGTGTATTCTGAAAAGACGATAAACAACATAGGAAAGGGGTTGATGGTCTGTGACAAAGATTCTCAAAAAGCATACAACTACAAGCTGTACTGTGTAAAATCCTATGTTATGTCTTGGATAGAAATTTTCAAAACATTTAATGTTTAAGATGTTATAGGTTTCCCATCATAGAGAAAGCATGCTGTTTAAGGGCAGTACAACTTTTATTGACTTGAGTAGATGTAGACATTATTATTTATATGCTGTTTATAATATTAGTTATTGACGTTTTTCAAAGGGTGTACGGACTTTTATGACCGTCCTGCAAACTCGTACGCCCTGAGCTGCACACACTCGATTTCAAAGATACGTTTTATTAAATTTAAAACATAAGATTTGAAGCGTAGACGGCCATGTTTGTTTTTACATTACCCACGAACTCTTGTGACAATCAAAATCTCCCAGGGTGTACGGGTTTTTACCCCCCCTGCAAATTGACCAATCAGAACACAACAAATTTGGTTGACGAATAATCACACAACGGGACTGTGCATGTCACACCACAGGACTACACATGTCACACCACAGGACTACACATGTCACACCACAGGACTATGCATGTCACACCACAAGACTGCAATCCACACCACAGGATTAGGCATATCACACCATAGGGCTATGCATGTCACACCACAGGACTATGCATGTCACACTACTGTGACTACAGGACTATGCAAGTCACACTACAGGACTATGCATGTCACACCACAGAACTGCATGTCACACCACATGACTATGCAAGTCACACTACAGGACTATGCATGTCACACCACAGGACTATACATGTCACACCATATGACTACGCATGTCATACCACATGACTATGCCTGTCACACCACAGGACTATGCATGTCACACCACAGGACTATGCATGTCACACGCCAGGACTATGCATGACATACCACAGGACTATGCATGTCACACCACAGGACTATGTATGTCACACCACAGGACTATGCATGTCACACCACAGGACTATGCAAGTCACACTACAGGACTATGCATGTCACACCACAGGACTATTAATGTCACACCACAGGACTATGCAAGTCAAACCACATGATTATGCAAGTCACACCACAGGACTATGCATGTCACACCAAAGGACTATGCATGTCACACCACAGGACTATGCATGTCACACCACAGGACTAGGCATGTCACACCACAGGACTATGCATGGCACACCACAGGACTATGCATGTCACACCACAGGACTATACATGACACACCACACGGCTATGCATGTCACACCACA
>JAVFBW010127267.1:0-14154 GCA_034783835.1 Mopalia ciliata
CTGTCCCCTCTTAGACTCTTCTCTTCAAACTATCTTAACAGTGTGGGCGTCAAGATCCATTCATGGATCTCTTGTCTTATACCAATACTTTAAAAAATTTTACTTAACATAATATAACTTTATTTTACACAAATAGTATTTGAGTAGTGTTTTGAATTGATCTTTATTATGATACCAACTTTAGTAGTGCTACATCTTCCAAGAAATGAATTTATTTTTTTGTCTTTAAGAGGGTAAATATTAACAGCGTTTTCGTTATTTTGGGTTATGACTTTCTTAATTTGAACAATTTATACTGCAGAAAATTTTGCAGGTTAAAACCCATCGGGGGTTCGAACCCACAACCTCCGAGTTAGGCACCAAATTGCCAGCAGTAAGTTTTGCAAGTAAACGAAAATCAATCTGATGTCACTTTTTTTGCTGTCTTAGCTGTGATAAAATGGGGTAATCCACTCCAATCGGGATTAGATATCAAATTCTGAAGGGACTGGAAGGTCACAGGGGGCAGTAGCAAAGCACTTTATCCCGCTCAGGCCACTAGAAGCAAGGGTGATAATTACTTTTCTGTTTTATGAGCAATACTGGACATATACTTCACATGTATGAGCGATTCTGGGCTTACCCTAGTCGTAAAATTACACGGACCAGAAAATCTTTTCCTGCAGACGATAAACACTGATCATTACCAAAAACTAGGTTGTCAGTCACTGCTATTTTCTAATCTAAAATATCACACTAATGGACCAAGCCTATAAATCGTGGTCACATTTCCCCCCTCTAACAACTAGGGCAAGGTTATGCAAATTCAACTATTTACATAAAGACATTTTTCACATGTCAGACAGCATACATGATAAAGAAACTATCATTTTTTCTCCACCAACAATAGTGACGGGCCAATATACCAAATATATTTGTTTGTTTTGGGGTAAATGATAATGACAGGAAAATGTATAAAATATATTTGTTCGTTTTGGGGTAAACGATAGTGACTGGAAAATATACCAAATATATTTGTTCATTTGGGGGTGAACAATAGTGACTGGAAAATATACCAAATATATTTGTTCATTTTTGGGTAAACAATAGTGACTGGATAATATACCAAATATATTTGTTCATTTTTGGGTAAACAATAGTGACTGGAAAATATACCAAATATATTTGTTCATTTTGGGGTAAACGATAGTGACTGGATAATATACCAAATATATTTGTTTGTTTTGGGGTAAAAAATAGTGACTGGATAATATACCAAATATATTTGTTCATTTTGGGTAAACATTAGTGACTGGATAATATACCAAATATATTTGTTTGTTTTGGGGTAAATGATTGCGAATGGATAATAAATCAAATATATTTGTTTGTTTGTATATTAAGAAAATTTTTTGTATACCTAAAAAGAAATAAGGGAGCAAATACAATTATACAGATTCTCAGTATTCCTTCCATCAAAAGTTAAAAAAATAATACTTTTGCTTGACAAAGAAACCGAAAACATTTTTGTCTGAATAAAACATTATAGTTTTGAAATGTTTAGCGGATTTTATTTTAAATAAATGTAACATGAATTAAAATAAATCTATGTGATTTTTATCAATGAAATACTCTAATGATAATTGAATGGAGAAAAATCAAGGCTTTGTAGAAAGATAATAAATTATTGCTTCAACAAGCTTGAGTTTTTCTAATAGTACTGTCGTGCTCTTCAACCAGCGCAATAAATCAGATAGAAAACCATTGCTTCCGGGCAAGGGCACGCTTTATAGTGGCTTGCAAACACCATTCCCTGATAACTGGGTAATGTTTATGTACATATGAAATAATGTTAGCCATTATGACTATTATGTCAAATTTTACCGCAGAGAATTAAGAGGAATTTTTGTTAAATTTGTAAAAGATAAAATCAATGTATGACATGAGCGAATACAAGCTGCAAATGACAACGTACCACTTTCCCCATTTATTTTTTAACACATCGTTGACCTGTCATAATAAACAGAATAATTTAATTGGAATTCATCAGCCAATATACAAAAACTAGCTTCAAGCAATTTCCTTAAAAAATTAACAGCACTACTCGCTGTTATTTTATTTATTGATGAAACGCCTGAAAAAAACGTCAAAACTATGTAGTTTGACTTTATTTAGAATCAGCTTGTGCGGGGATGTGTACATTGACAACATATTTACATGACATGCTGTGTCGTAACACTTTATTTGCTTCAGAAACACTCCTCGACCTATACTGTGATTCAAGTTCACAATGACATAAATTAACAAAGTAAACAAACATAAATATGATGTAGATCAATAGTGTTAAATCAATGATACATATCTTCACCGTTTCTCATTTGCGGACAGAGTGCATTGTTATTTGTCTCTACCCTGTATCACTCTCTGGTTTAAGGACATTATAATTGATTTTTTTTTTTTTGTTTGATTGGGGTTTAACTTCATACTTTAGGGTATTTCACTTAAAAGACGTCTAATTGTCCACTTCAGATTGTTCCTTGTTGTATTATGGTGGAAAACCGAGAGGAAACCTCATTTTAAAAAAAAACCTGCGATTACTGGAACTACATCTTGTGGCTCAATCATTTACTTGAGGGTTGACAGACGGACTCAATCCGGTGAATGGCACAGCGAAGTTGGCTTAGAAAGTGTACTCTCTAACCACTAAGCCAAGGCCCATAGTATATTTGAAGTATTTTATGCTGTCAACTCAGAAGGATTTCTTTATAACATTTCACATTCTGGCAGTGCTGCTGCCATATAAGTGAAATACACAATAAACACAAATCAATCTATGCCATATAAGTGAAATACACAATAAACACCAATCAATATATGCCATATAAGTGAAATACACAATAAACACCAATCAATCTATGCCATATAAGTGAAATACACAATAAACACCAATCAATCTATCTTTTGTCAATTTGTGGAATAGAAAAGCAATGTTACAGGCTTTGTGAAATACATAAATAATAAATATTTGCATTAATGATATATTTTGACAGCAGGTTGATATAACATGAAAAAGGACTTATGTTGTCAGTCCTTGTACCACAGCACTCCCTGTGTATTTATACGTCACATTCGGATGGCTCAGCGAATACATGACAGGTATCGTATATCACTTTTTAAAAATGAAAAAAAAACCCACAAAACGACATTAAAGGTACTGAATATGAAGTAGTCCAACTATGAAAGCAACTAGAAATCGAGAAAAGGGTGTTCCATTTGTTGTTAAACCCAATTTGGTTGATTGGGGACTAGCACCATATTTAAGGCTGTTTCATTTACATGACGTGTGCCAGCACACAGGTATTAAAAGGAAACTACCATTAGAAGAGATACTTGACTAGGTAAGCGTTTCCCTTCTCAGACTGTTTTTATGCTCAAATAGTTTATTTTACTACAAATACCATAGAATAAGGGAGATACATGAAGCTATAATATAAATTCTGGCTTCCAGATGTATGTCTGGCCCAAACCTTATTAGAGAGTTCTCATGGTGTTTGGAGTCTAATTGCACTGAACAAACAAACAGTGAAACAAGAGATAACTGGTGGGGTAAAATTGTGTAACTTTTCTCCTGTGTTTTATTTCGAACACCTGTGTTAACAAGAAGTCATAAACAAATCTATCTGATAAAGAAAACTGTTTACAGGTAAATTTGCTAAATATTTAATTTAAAGAACAATTACATTATTGTTATCAGTAAAGGAATACATCACAATATGGACATCTTAATATTTGTGTTTTTGATTGATTTCCATGTCATACTCAAGACAGGCTGTAGGTTCATACCATGGTATGAATTAAAGTTTACTTGATTCAGGTGTACTCAAGGATAATTCACTTATATGAAGCAGATTGTCCACTTTATTCTATGCCATACTTATATACAGTGGAAAATCAAGGGGAAATCTCATATAAAAAAAAAACATAAAAAACATGCAAGTGCACAGGATTTGTTTATTTGATTGGGGTTTAATGTTGTACTCAAGGGTATTTCACTTATATGGCGATGTGCAAGCCCAATGGGTGAAGGAAACCACCCTTGATACCACTGGCAACAAACAAAGACAGGATGGGACAAATACAGGACAACAACAACAGGACGCAATACAGACGTCACAAACAGATCAGCTTCCTGTTCCCCTTTAGCTCTGAAAGCACCAGGGCAACAAGAAGCTCCCTCCAACTGCCCGCCAAGTGCACAGGAAGCATCCAAAAACTACACTGTACCTGCTTCTAGAAATTATTAGAGAATTTCCCCTAAAACTGTTTATACAGCACCGCCAGTTGCTAACACAAGCTTTAAACTGTACCAGCGTTCACAAAACATTTCTCTCAAAATAACAGAACTTTACAGTAAATTCTACCTGTAGTCAAAATAAGTTAACTACTGCAAGAATAATGGAACATAAACAAAATGTCAGAGAATCCTAGTCTGGGTGTTACAACTTACAGTGTAAATTGCCTTGTGTAAATTGGGTTGATACAAATTGACATGTGTAATAGAGAGAGAATCAAACTCTAACACATTTACATATGAGCAAAAGTAAATACATATTAACACTACAATCATCTACTTTCTTATGACTAAGGCAGAATGTTCTAAGTGTATTCAGTCTGTCCTAATTTACCTCTGAAAGATTATAAAGTTTCTAACAAAGTAAACTGACTGAAACTAGCATAAGCCTAATAAATCATTTAAAAAAAAATAAAAATAAAAAAAAATAAAAAACTTGATAAAAAAATGTCACATATAGGTGGTTTATATAAATAACTTTTTGTTAAAAATTAAACACAGTATATAATAACTTCATTATAAAAGGGACAAGAACCCAACAAATCCATTCTGAACAAAGCAGATTCATTAAATTAAGTGCGCAATGTAACAAACAGTTATGTAAAAAGAAAGTTTTCCAAGATATTTGTGTTTAATCTCTTAATAAAATTGCTTTACCCAATATTGATTCAAAGATATATTTCTGTCTTTATAACGTTTTTTTCCTTCAAATGAAAGGACAAGAATTGTCAGAGTAAATCCCATGATTCAGGGTCCTGAAGCGATATGCTTGCTTTCTGGAAAATCACATACAGAAATCAACTCTGACACAGGAGATATTCCAAAATTAAATCTTTGCCTTTAATTCAATCATTCCTGAAAACAAGGGAGAATACCCAATTTTTTTTTTTTTTTTTTTTTTTTGACAAGTCTAACCAGAGTCCCTGAAGCAATAATTGGATACTACACGGCTTCTTGGATAAAGACCTAATGTGGTAAAGCACTATGTCCTCCAGGTTCTTTAGTTTTTTAAAAGGTTTCTTCTTCTTGATGAAAAAATGATCCAAACGACAAAAGTAAAGTAAACTGCTTGTGGCAGAATTGTTCTAATTAAATTTGTAGCTTTGAATCTTAACCAATACCTTTAATAAAATAAAAAAACATAAAAAAAATTAATGTTTAAATTTAAGCATGTCCATCAAATAGCATGTCAAACAAGTAAAATGCATGACTTGACATGAAGCAGAGTGTTGAATAAAGTTCAACTAAAAAATTCTTAAGTTGATAAAGTTCACGCAATTTTAACATCAGTTGTTAAAATGAATTATACAGGAATTGGATATTTGTTACCGTTGACAAGTTTAAGTAAGAATGTTTTAACAGGTACAAACATTAAAGACATTACAGATAAACTAATGTTTGCATACATATACCAGTTTTGAATAAGCAATTCAAGTTTTTTCTTTCTTTAAGTGCTTAACAGAGACATAAGTAATATTATGTATGGCATGTATATAGTAAAAAGGCGGTTACATAAACAATTACACAGCAGTTCCAACAAACAGTCAAGGTGAAGAAAATAAAAATCTCTAGATCACATGTAAAGTGAAGAGAATTTAGCTGACATCATTTTCAACATCAAAATAACAAACAGCCCAGATTATGTCCCTTATGACTTCACTTATACATTTGATCTTAGTCACAAGGCCCTCAAATGTCAAACCTTACAATCCCTACAACTGTTCATGTGAGCAGTTTAAAATTTAAAATTTTAAAGGTAATATTTATACACAGCTTCAAGTATTTATGTAATAGATCCATTTTATGCATTGTTAGTATATATATGGAGTTTTTATTTGATTGGTGATAAAAACATGTACTTCAGGACATTTTCCTCAAATGCCAGCACAATGGGTAAAGGAAACTATCCTCAACACAACTGGCAACAATGAAAGACAACACAGGACAAAAACAGTACAATCAGAGGTTGTAATACAGGGACCTCAGAAACAGATCAGCTTGATTTTGCCCCTTTGCTCTAGAAACATCAGGGCAACAAGAAGCTCCCTTTCATCCCTCATTAGGCATAAGAAACCTAGAGAGCAGATCAGATAAATTCAATAAGCAAGACAATCTTCAGTAGCATATTTAGTCTGGCTGTCTAGTAAAAGTATACATATAGAGTTTTAATATGAAACATTTCACCATGATGACTTCAGTTTTTTCTGGCTTATCAAGGTAGTGGATTTTGTTCTCCGAATTTCAAAGATTATATATATATTCTGTTCAAATTCTGTTGGATATAACATGAAAAGTAAAACAAATGTAGGCATGTTCCATTTGTTGGTAGTTCCACTATGTCCCAATACAAAGTATGCAATGAAAAGAACAAATTAGACCAAACCAACACAGTGTTATTCTTAATTCCCCGAAAAAAATTTCTGTTAGATTTTGAATTCATGTTAGCAGCATTGTTGGTAAGGCCCAGGGGAGACAACCCAGATACCTGCAAGATAATGTCAGCTTTTCCTAAGGCTATTAAGTGTACCTCAAGGTGAACTGGAAGCCAGAACCCGTAATTGTTTATTTGACTGGGGCTTTATACCATACTAAATGTCCTTTCACTTGTTTATTGATCTGCCAGCCGAATGTCCGCAGCAAAAATAAGCCATGACATCGTTCATTGGGGGGGGACAAAAAAAAAAAAAAACATCATAGAAAGAATTGAAAAAGACACACAAACAGACAAGCTAAATGTTGCCCCTTAGCTCTGAGAGCACCTGAGCAACAGAAACCCCCCTTCAAATTAATGCTCTGAGAGAAATTGTTCAATAGGATTTGTGCCAGAAACACAAATACAGCTGTGATACATTTTAAAGTGCTGAGTTTTCAGTCTGTTTCATCTTAAACATTCAAGAGACAATTCTTCAAAACATGCCTGTTTCTTTAGCCACAGACTGTCTGGCGCCATGAAAGGCTCTTTGACAGTATATGGCTAATGATAGAATCGCTTTCCGTTTTGTTCCAAAGATTTGTAAAAGGCCAGTGGCTTAGATGAAAAGATTAGCCAAATTAAAATAGCACTTAGTTTCACAGCAAAGTAGAATCGTATGATGTTATGCAAAATTCTTATGTGAGTACTTAACGCTTGGAAAATAATTGGACCATGGTTTTGTGAAGCTAAGTGGTGATTAAGGCCAGCAGACATGCAAAAGTTATATAAATTAATTGCATATTTTGAAGGAATCAAAAATAGAATTTTAAGAACATTGTACTTTAAATAGTAAATGTTATAGAAAGGTTTATAGAAGCAGACAAATGAAAAAACAGGTCATCTTGAACCGGCATCTTCAGAAATATCAAAAACCCTTGAAAAATCTTTTACTTTTTTCTTATATTTACTCTCAGATTTATATTTTTTTAAATTTATGTTTTCCCCTTTAATGTAAACTATCAATTACTTAGAAGAAGGTTGAGTATTGCAGCAAAGAAGCATTGGGGTGAAAAAGACACCAGAATTAAACAATACGAGCCTCTTAAGGTATAAGGACTTTGTAAAGAAAATTTGCCTCTGGGAGCAAAATAACACAGCAGCTATACAAAAGTTGGGAGTCCCACAAAAAGCTATTAAGGCTTGCTGTAGCAAATCGAAAACAAGGCTTCGTGAGAAAAACAATGTTTTTCAAACAACAAAGAGAGTTTGAGATCTCTCCAAGTATCAATTACCATAAACAACATGTGCTCAAGGGTCATAGTTGTTATTTAACCAGGTGAAGTCAAGTTTGGGTCCACAAGGAAAGAAAGGTATCTTTGAATACATAGAATAAATCATACATGTTACTGGTTTCATTTAGGTTTGGCATTGTACTCAAAAGTATTCCTCTTGTGTGGCAATGGCTTTGCCTCTTTTTAAAAAGAGAGGGAAACTTGGTAAAGAAACCACTTCAGTGAACATTTCAAATACTCGACACAGGGTGGGGGGGTGAAGGGGGCGTTAAACTTGTCAGCTGTATATCTCAGCTAGGAGGAACAGTAGTCCAAGATGCTAATCACTGAAGCATCGCAGCAGTCAGTGTTGTATTAGGAGCACACATCAAAGGGGAGATTTTCTTCAGATTCAGATTTTCAGGGAATTTATATTATTCTTTCTTATTCTTCAGCCTAATATTTCCAGGAATTTACCAGACAAAACTGGAGTATTGGTGTCAATATGCTTTCTCCTTTTTATCCGCAGATTCAACCTCTTAGGGCTGACAAAGTATATCAACAAAAAACATAAGTGTGTTCCAAAAATACCAGAGTAACACATCAAAGCATGAGAGACTAGTGAGCTCCAATAACACTCTAGAAAAATGAAACCGCCTCTGGGTGAGAAATAACACAGCATATTAACAATGGTCGAGTCAAGCAGAAGGTTATTAAGACTTGCTGGAGAAAACTCAAAGTGATCCATTGTGAACAGAACAAAGGTCATCTGAGAAAGATCCTCCATGGTATCGACAACCATTATCACATTAAACACATACTCAAATTATTACTTGACCAGGTCAAACATGCTTGTGTCAACCAAAGGACAACCCTGCATTAAAAATAAAAGTTAGCTCTAACTACCAATTAGCCCTCATCCTGCTGTATTTTATGTAATATTTTTGCAACATATGCCTCAAGTGAATTTTATACTAAATGGAATCATGGTTTATATATTTTGACTGAGGGGTTTGGTTCCAAAAACCTAAACTACTAACCCAGTCCATCTAATTGACTATGGATTAATAAATGTTAGATATCAATTACAGAAAGATTATTTTTATAATGTTTCTTTACAGCAATGGCTTTAATAACTTTAATTTGCCGCGAATGGAAAAAGCTGCTTCTGTCATTTAAATATTCGTAATATTTAGTACATATTTTTGTAAAAAAAATGCATCACAGCAATGAGGCTTAAAAGACACTGCATGCCTGAACTTTTTATCCGTATTGTGATCTGACATTTTTCGACTTAATGACATTTGCCAGATGGCAGATAATTATTTTATTTTTTTGAAGAGAAAAGGATATAATCAGTTTTAATACATATTTTTATACTCAGTGTATTTGATCCGAAGTCCAACTTAATTGTTTTACAAAGTTCACACTTAAAGATTTCAATTATAATCTTTGGCCTGTACTGCAAATACTGGGTCTGTAATTTCAGACTTGGGAGAAAAAAAACACAAGGGAAAATTAGAAAGCAATGGAAAGGAAATTTGCATTTCCTGCTTTCAACCAAATTAGTCCTGTCTTTGGATTTTGACGAAAACTGCAATCAATGTGAGGAGTCAATTGGTTAAAGAACACTTGAAAAGCCTTTCACGACACATTAGCTATGATTAATGTCAGTCGGTAACAATCACACTGGCTTCTTCTTGGTTTTTTCAGCAAATCAACAACAGGAGTACTACAGTTTTTGTTTCATGTAAATCTCTCAATTTCCTTGTTTGAAAGTGGCTTAACAAGAGCACTCTTCCACACAGAATACTAAAAAGAAGGTCTGTTTGCTTTTTTTTCACCTTTAGAAGTTGTGATAGTTGTGCAGAAGTTTCTGCAAGTTTAAGTTACATTTATCATTTCTGAAGGTTGGGTTGAATTTTTCTTAGCTTTTCTTCCATCTTTTTTTTTAAACTGTACAAAGGGCATATTTCCTTGGTTGAAGTTTGTAACAAAAATTCTACAAACTGTACAAAACAACGTGAAGGCATGAAAACAATTTTGATTTTTTTTTCAGCTGATTTGTGTTATTGTGTCTAAAAAAAATTTTAGCCTCCCAAAAAATATATGGAATTTTCTAGACATTAATCAACTGACAAAAATACATACATTTATAAAGTACGGAAAGAAAATTGTGCTCAGCACCACTGGTTCCTGAAACCACCAAAGCCCATGGAAGAAATATGGCCAATACCACAAATTTTCAGCATATATACATTTTTATGATGATAAGAACTAGTTAGCAGAGCTGGTGAGAGAAAATAAATAAAATCTTAAGAAAGCATATGAGCCTATTAGTATGCTAGTTACACACAACCTCATGCCGGCGACATTTAGGCATCAAAAATATCATGTTGCTATGCAGAAAAAATTATCATCAGCACTATTACTTGGGTAACCACCTGACGGCCAAAACCTAGCTCAGAAACTATTTCATCGTAGGAAGTCATTTATCAGAAATACTGTGCCCTATGGTGTGGTGATTAACCTTTAGTGGCTGGCCAGAAGTAGTAGTAATGGAGACAACCACCAGAATTTTAAGTCACTAAGGCCAATTTGTACTCCGAACTTACATGTATCACCGTCATACCTTTAGCACTAATATATTCTGGAGTGAAATTGGTTTATTTTCTAAGTCTGTATCATACATTGTCAATACCCTAAATCGCCTCAAATTTTGTCCATGACCAATCCTAACTTTTTTGCATGTTGTGATAATGGGAGTCTGTCAGGCTAAGGTTAATCAGTTGAAAGAAATTCTGTCTCAATTTGTGAAAGTATAATGAAATGACCACGCAGTGTGGATATAAGCGTAACATTAAATGGCCAATAAATGCATTAAAATAGGCAAATAACTTATAAGATTGTTGCAGAGGCCGTATTTTGGCCCACCTTCCCTACTAGCCACCTTCTGTTCCTATCATGGAGATAATTGGTGTAACATGTCAAGTGTCATAGATTCATACAAGTTAAATCTTCATTGTTTTTCTGTTTTGAAATTTATTGATAATTCTGGGTTCCATATTTTATCAATAATTTACCAACGGACATTTAAGTTGCCGCCTACAAAACTGAAATGTAAAAAGTGTGATGTCCATATTTTTACTGTCACAAAGAACAGGTGACCTGTGAAAAAGACTATAGCAAATAGGCACCAATGGTCAGTGAGTTTGAGGTCATGACCTTGTCAGCTGCTGGACCACACTGTTGCTAAACATCAAGTCAGGATCAGTCCATATCCATCTTTAATTTTTTTGGTTAATTTTGCCGGGGAATTTCTTTTTTTCAAATAGCTAATATGATCACTATCAACAGCAAAAAATGCTGTTTTTTTTTTTAAATGACATTAAACGATATATTCATCTACATATTTAATGCAAACCAATTTGTGTTCTACATATATTTGGTACCAGATGGGCAGAGCATAAAACAAGTGAATTAGTTCTAAATTTTTTATAATTCTGTTATCAGAAATTATATTTCATATATTTTTTATATAAATGTTAGTGTTTTTATATTTTTTTTGACCTACAAGCATTAGTATGGACATAATTTAATCCGTTATCATAACATGTTCCATAGTGGCTTAACATTCAGAAATATAAATTAGAACAATATTTAGAATGTTTGTTTGTTTGGGTTGAATTTAACAAAGTACTCAAGAGCATTTCACTTATATGAAAACATGGTGGAAAACCAGGAGTAAACCTAATAAAAATCTCCCCTATGATTCCTTGTGGCACATAGTGGGGCTCCCTCGTATACCTGAGGGCCGACAGATGGACTGCAATCCATGGACGACACATGGAAGCTGGATTAGTAAGCAGACATGCTAACCAATAAGCCACGGCAGCAGGCTGTATTTACACTGAGTGTGCTCATTATCCAGCGCGGTAATTACTGTATTAGCAATGTGTAAATAAATATATAGGTACTAATGCGAGCAGGCAATGTGCAGGGATGTTGTGCGTGTTTGGATAGCCAGTCCTGAATACTAAATGTGTTAGCTTCATTAGGTCAGATTGGATTCTCTGCTCTAGATAACAGCCTGCCTTTAAGACATTTGGTCCACTGACAGACAAACAAGAGGTGAAATACATCTACATGATTGGGATAAGAGAAAGTATGTAAGTATTATAGGATATGAATAACATGCCTTAAACAAGGAAGTTTTGAGACTAAAATACATGTAAATTATATTTCTTAAATTGTACATTAAAATGCAATAATACCAGTGTCATGACAATACGATTGTTAGCAAAATTTAAACAATGTTTTTACCCAATGCTAGGGCAGATTTTCATGGGTTGGTGTTGTTTTATTTGCTTTAAATTGTTAGAAATGTATCAAATAAATTCATAGCACCTGTCTATCTGTTTGTTTATAACTTTTAGTAATCCATCAGTCTCTGCGTAAAACTGACCTACGCACATTTGATATATTCTGGTTACTTGTGTATCCAATGTTGTTGGTGAATCCGTTACAGACTTATATGACAGGTAACTCTAGAGAAGTCTTTAGTGAATTGTTACCTTTAATAAAGCATCGAAAAGAACACCTGATCCAACTAGACCCAGTATAAGTGATAAATAGTGCTAAGCATGCAATACCTTGAATACAAGAATTGTTCTCTTAAACACAGACAAGACAGATTGCTGACTGGCCAAAGTAGAGCATTTTAACTTTGGCCAGCAGCTTTGTTTGATTGCAATTAAACACTATACACTGAACTGATATGATGGCATGCCAGTCCAATGTATGGAGAAAACCCCCTCAGACTATACTGGCTGCATACACAGAAGCACAGGGAGTGGTTGTTTGAAGCGGTATTAAATTCAATGTTAAAGACCTCTCCCTTTATGAAGTGTTAGGAAAAGTTTAATCTATTCAGACTGAGCTAAAAGCAGTTGATTTCTGAAGTAAATACAACACCTGTGCCAGGTAACACAATTATTTGGGGTTGGTTGAGTCAGAAACAAACTGAAATACCCGATTTTTGCCTCCTCAAACTATTTTTCCCATATAGATAAATAATGTAAATATTTTGTCATGCATAACGTCAGTCATATTATCGATAATGTGTAGAACACCCGCTCCCTCACGGGGCAAAATATGATTGAAGATGATTGAAGACACATAGGTACACCGATACACACTACAAATTCTGCAGTTATAATGAAGAATTCAGCAATGAAAGATTAAGGAGTGCATATTGACAGAGGAAAATATAAAACCAATCATAAAGAAGAGAAAATTAAATAATCTCTTATAATGAATCGATCAGTTATCACCAAGACTGAATAAGCTATTGGTATTTATAAATTAATGATAACCTAATCTGGGAATTAATTAGATCAGAAATATCATCACCTTAACATTATATTAGTACTGGTAATAACATTTCATTCAGAAAAAATCCTTACATATTACCAAAAACAAAATCATTTGATAAATATTACAGATTATAAATAATGTCATTCATATGTTATAATCAAATACACAACAAATAAGTTCATCAATAAGTAATTAGAACAATTTCACACATTACGTATAAGAAACCATTTCAGACATTACACATTAGAAACTAATGTTGTTTTTGTTTTATTTAACTATTTATTTATTTTTATATTTCTTCATGTTTTAATGTTTAAATAATATGCATATGCTCATGTATATGAAATTAAAGAAAAACCATGTACAATACTTATTGAGGGTTACACATTAGAAATTATCTCACACATTACACATTATAAATTATCTCACACATTACACATTAGAAATTATCTCACACATTACACATTAGAAATTATCTCACATATTACACATAAGAAATTATCTCACACATTACACATTAGAAATTATCTCACACATTACACATTAGAAACTATCTCACACATTACAAATTATCTCACATATTACACATTAGAAATTATCTCATACATTACACATTAGAAATTATCCCACACATTACACATTAGAAATTATCTCACACATTAAAAATTATCTCACATATTACACATTAGAAATTATCTCACACATTACACATTAGAAATTATCTCACACATTACACATTAGAAACTATCTCACACATTACAAAT
>JAVFBW010127278.1:0-14153 GCA_034783835.1 Mopalia ciliata
CGAGTTTCAATTTCAACTGATGGGAAATTAATGGTCTTGAACTATAGGGCTGGATTTATCAGCAAATCCTTTCCTTCTAGAATTTTTTTTTTATATATTTCATTTGATAAAAGGCCTTTCTTTTTTTTAAATGTAAAAGCTATTAGTTAACATTTGCAGAAAGTTTTTTTTTGTTGTTGTTTGTTTTCTGTTTGTTTTTTAAGTTACTAAGATTAACATATCTAATGTCCAATATTCAATTTTTCACGAATTGGACTATATGACAAAAAATCAAATAATCTTGGTTACTTTTTACATTTTATTTTGTAAAGTTACTCTATAAATAATTTTTCATAAAAATAATGGTTTTGGAACTGCTAATTGAGCTCTACCTTGTAATTTAAAATCTTGATGAAACTATTCTAAATTATATAAATTAAAACACCAACATCTGAGCTAATTAAACCTAACAAGCTTTCATTATTTCCTTAAGTCTCAAATATGCTTTGTAAAAGTATAGGCTTATTCTTTGGCGATTTTTGTATATTTGTTCAATGTTGAATTAAGTTAAACTACTGTGGGTGTTTCCTCTGATAATCTAATCCTTATGAGATGATGATGTTTATAAATGTAAGCATTCTGGTTAGAGTCTCTCTCTCTGAAGTATATAAGCGTGACCAAAGGATTTGCTCCAGCAATCGAGAGGTAGTTTTTAACAGATCTTTAGTTGTATACCACTATATTTTAGTAAGGCAGTTGGAGAACAGGCTGTCGTCATTTAAGTTAAAGTTTTTACCCTTGAGTAAGACATTAATCCCAATCAAACCAATTAATATAAATGTAGCAAAATTAAAACACTGAGCTATGAAGCCTGTATCATTAAATTTCCCGAAACAGTCGACACTTCTTGAACTTTTCTCTGAAACTGAACATCTACAAACAAATCAAGGCCAGCAGCTGTGGCTTAGTGATTAGCTAGTGCACTTTTTAAGCCTACTCAATATACAGTTTAAAGGATTGAGTCCATCTGTCGACCCTCAGGTACATGTTATATGAGCGAGTCACATGTTGTGGCTCCGGCAATTGCAGGGGTGTTTTTACGAATTTTTCTCCCAGTTTTCCACTTATAAGACAAGGAGCAGTGTGAGGTGGACAATCTGTCATCATATAAGTGAAATACCCTTGAGTAGGACCCCAATCAAACAAACCAAACAAATTCCCTCTTTATTAGGGGTGTAACCAAATATCAAATTATTGATTCATCATAATAGCTCCTGCACTAATTGTTAATAATCTTTTAGTAATGCAATGCAATACTCTATAAAAAACACATGTACCAACTTTATCACTTGTTTCAATAGTTTGATGTAATTCACCAAAGAAATTTATTTCAATAGAACTAATTGTAAACAATTGGTTGGCAAGAAAATAATTCTTAGATGACTTGTTAAGTCCCAAATAATTATGTATTATACTGTGGCTAACAGTTGGTGTTTAGGGTTCTAACAGTAATTTGATATATTATTTTGCATATTTACATACAATATAAGTCAAGACATTTTTGTGGGATTTATTTGAAATATATTCAAATTGAGCATTTTAAAGCCCATAGATAAATTTAAATAATGTCACAAATTCGCTGTGCTTTAGGGGTAATGAAACTATGTCGATATACAATATTTTCATTATTTTCGGGAAAAAGTTTTCTGGTTTGAACAGATGTAGTTCAGAAAATTTTGTAGGTTGAAACTTGTCCGGGAATCGAACCCGCAACTCTCAATCTAAGAAAGTTTAATCCCAAAAATAACAAAAATACCGTTAATATTGATATAGTGTCCAGACA
The DNA here is from genome assembly GCA_034783835.1 of Mopalia ciliata. NCBI lineage: Eukaryota > Metazoa > Mollusca > Polyplacophora > Chitonida > Mopaliidae > Mopalia > Mopalia ciliata. Next base: position 1,823 of record JAVFBW010127278.1, read on the forward strand.
TTTGCATAAGAATCAAATGGCAATAGTGCACAATCATTCAAGTCAAATTAGAAGCCATATGCTTTAAATGTGTTTTGGTCCTATGGTATGTAGCGATTAATCAGTTAATTATAAAAAAAATCATTCCATTACCTGCCATATTTTTGGCAAAGGTTTCAAAGAAATATTATACATATTTGTTCAGATAATCAGTGGGTCAAATAGATTTATTACCACCCTACTTTCTTCATTTTGAGCGCCTATTCTGGTAGTATTTTGTGGAAATAGATATGATCGATTCGGCAGACATTCTGCTTTGACATGTGCGATTTTATTGGCGGGTTAATGTCGGTGTAGGAGGGTAATAATGGAGGCATATTCTGTGCAGACTTCAAATAATGTCACTGCCCGTATCCTAACTATACACAACACTGATGAAAAATCTCCGTTCAAAACAATTCTCTACAAGTATTATCTACCCTCAACTAGATCTCCTGTGATATGGAAAACCTAGGACATTTAAGTCTTTTGACAAACACTATGTGCTTGCTGATGGAAAACTGCTAATAGGAAAGAGTTTCACCCACTTTCAAATGATATACTGAAGGAGTTCAAATATGGTTCTAACAAATTTTTTTTAACAAAATTTGACTTTTTGCAGATCACAGGACATTGGCCCGTCCAAGGATTCTTTCAGAAAGCTTGAGATCCTGTGCCATTATGCAAATTCATACCTGCTTTACAAAATGTAGAGGCATTTCTTGACTCTGTGAATTAGGTAGAGACAGACATTGTGTAGCATACATTAAATGCAGCATTGCTTTTTACTTTCTGAAAAATTGGAAGTTAAAAAATTGTTTGCAGTTAAAGTTAAGATAAAACTGCTTTGTTTAAGGAAAGTTTTAAAATTTTAGATATTGTTTTTAGTTTTTTGTATTTGTCATTAAGCTTGAAAAAGGTGCTAGTATCTGCACTGAAATGTTGCTCCACAATAATACATAAGTTGAAATCCATAGAATTGTGTTATGTTTCATAACATTTTCATTTGAAAAATTTAATTTAAGACAAATGTTTAATTGGAAAAGTTTTGCACAACATTAGTTAAGGTTTATTTATTTTGCTTGATTGTAATTGTGGCATTGCTAATTAATCATTAAGGACTGTTTCCCTAAAGCTTTGATAAAACAAATGCTTATTTATCAGCGTTTGTAAACTGTGGAGCAATCCTTTGATGGATTGAGCAATTAAGGAAGCTACAGATTGTTCCTGACAATCAAAGAGAGCATTCCATCAAAGGAGAGACCATTGCGGATGGTTCAAGCCATGAAATTTGTAGGTTTTACATGGTTTTACAACCACAATGAGAAAGCGTATTGAGAGGGCTTAGGTCGGGATATTGGGGTGGAAATTAGTTTTTCTTTCTCATTAACAACTGTGACATGAGTACAAAGTGGGCTTAGTCTAGGAGCTCCAGTAACCGAGGTTAATGGCATATATCATGCAAGGAAAGCCATGTTGACTTAGCAGGTAATCTGACAGCATTAAACTGTAACCGCGGACCCGGCTTGTTCTGGCAGGTAGTAAAGTAGCTTCTAACTTGGACGTCTTGCCGAGGATGAGACAGTCTCTCCAGTACTGACACGTAGATCCTGGGTGGCCCCTGTGCGGTATCCCAGTCTGCCAGCCTTGTCACCTTTTCTCCCCTTCAAACCCTAGAGAGCCATCAACTGGGGTATTTGCAAACTGACAGACTTGAGGCAGGGGATATACCTGTAATCTGTCTCCACACAAACTTTTTCAGATGAGCAGATTACTGCGCTGGCTTTTTACTGTCACCGTCAGAAATCCCTGAAGATATCACCCCAAGCTTAACCTATCTCACATATGCCCTCTAAATCTCTATTATTCATTATTTGATTCAGACCTTTTTTCCTCTCATTGCTGTGTCTGTTTTATGTGTTTGGTCTTACACTGCTTTATCTTTTCTCCACAAGGTTTTTGTATTGGGTAACTTTTAGGCAATAAGAATAAATGTCGTATTCTTTTCATATAAAGCTGGCTTTCTAATATTGTTTACCAACATGTACCCTTTTTAAAAACATAATGAAAGACCTGAAAAACTTTACCTACAACGAAGCACTGCCTCACACTATTAGACATGTGAAATAATTATTTGGAGACAGAAACTTCTGGTTGCTAGGAAACTGTTCCAAAGGAAATTAAGAGCCATTATTCTTTCCATATAAAGAGATCAGGTGATAGTTTGTACAGGTACAAAATCAATTGGAGGATTAATCAATAAATCAGAAAACAATAACTGGTTAGAAATCTTGTAGGTTCACATTGAACTGGTACACACTTAATTATCAATGAAAAGACAGGATGAAAATAATACATAGTCATTATTTTATCAGTTTTTTTTTACCCGGATTTAACAAACCAAGACAATAGTAGAGTCAATAGGACCTGCTAGGCAGAGATCCGAGCTCAAATCCCAGTGGAGGCAGACAACAGTGTATGTCTCTACAATGAGAATATGTAACATAAAATTAAACTTTTGTTAGTCACAGACCAAAGTCTAATGGCATATTATAGATCCTAAAATATAATACATAGTCATTATTTGATTCATTCATTTACCCAGATTTAACAAATTAAGTCAATAGTAGATCACTGGCACTGCTAGGCAGAAAGCTGAGTTCAAATCCCACTGCAGACAGGCAAAATTGTATTTTTCTACAATGCGCATATGTAATGTAAAATTCAGTTTTTGATAGTCACAGCCCAAAGTCTGATGGCATATTATATACTAGACCCAATAAGATATGTTCCCCTACAAAATTACCATTATAGGTGTACATTGTATGTTGCAGTTTAAACCAATGGATCAATCTTACTATCAATCCTTCCATCAATCAAATTTTTGAACAACATTAGACTCTTGATTTGATGGCACCTGTCCACTTTATGCTTAAGGGATATGTTTGCAGATACACAGGCAACTTAGGTGGCTTTTATGAGGTTTCCTTCTGGTTTACGGTCCTACTTCACAAGTAAAAGTTGACATATGAGTGAAAAACCCTTGGTACGATGTTTAGCACCAATCCAATACACCTCTCAATGAAATCTCAACAAGTTTGGATATTACAGAGCCCCGTAAAAATCAGTCCAGAAATTCATTTTAAAAATCTGTTGCCACTTGATTAAAAGAGTTGACTGTTCAACATTGTATCATTTTAAAATATACTAGCACACATTCATAATTTACTTAAGAATTGATGACCATATGGCAGAGTTTTATCTGTTAGGCTTTACTAGTTGCCTAGTCATTAAGACGAATCGTAAAATTTTCGCACAAGTCAAAATCGGCATCATGAAAGCCACCTAGGTGCCTAAGGAATTACTCAGAGTGACTAATGGTAACAATTATAGCACATTGTTAGAAGAAATTAGAGATGTAATGACGATCACATGAAAGGGATAGTTGTGGTCATCACTCTCTGGGATCAAGTCATGGCTTAGAAGACTAATAGAGACATGAGGTCTAGGATCTTTGCACTGAGCAGGCGTTAAAATTGGAATCATTGTAAATGCTCTGAAAATTTAGACTTCGCTATTCACAAATTGTTCCAGAAAAATAAATAAAATTTGGGGGTCCAGGTTTCATCAAATCTTGTTCGATATTTTCTTCGTCGACTGTCGACATGATTAAATTTTAAAGTATGATATTTTTTTACGTATTGTTTAACATGACTAAATTTGATCGTTTGATATTTTCTGAACATAAATGAAAGTGGCCCCAACCCTATCAACGACAATTCGGATGTCAATTCAATCTGTCCTCACATTTCAACACACAGGTTTTTTTAATCATCTCTGGACTAATATAAATATTTTAAGTATTTTATGTATTCTTTTATCGTTTTCAAAATTATCTATGATTTGATATAGTTTATACTAAATGACTTAAAGAGTGACAAAAGATAAGCTATTTAGCCCAAATTTAAATCCTCTATAAATTAACGATATAGTTTGTACTGAATACCTGAGACAAAATATAAGCTGCTAAACCTAAATTGTATATCATCGTGACTAAAATAATGTGTGACCTAACTATTAGAGGATTTAGATTAGTATAAAAACTAGGATGACCATTTAGCAACAAGCTGTCCACGACACTAAAGAACAGGAATCTGGTGTTAAATGTCGTCCATGAAACCAGTTTATTGCCCAGTGGTGTCCTTGGGTCAAGCTTCAATCCCTATCCACCAATTGCCCAATTTGTTTCCGGCCCTTTGTATTCTGTGTAATTTGTCAATTAAATCACAGGCTTTGGTCCTAGTACCTCATCCTTCTTCTTCAGCCCCTGGTTTTTATTGCCAATGTAAAACTGTGAATCAGACGGCATATTTCATAGGATAAGGGTCCCATTTTGATGTTTTTTATAGCTTCCCAATTAGGCTGAGGATGTCACTCCTCCATTATTGGTCAAAGGTTATGACCTTGAACAATGTAATAGAAAATTGTGTTATTTTGGTTTGGCTGGTGTTTAGCGCCATTGTTCAGTCTGTTTCGCTGATGTACTCCAAGATTGAACATTCACACTTGCTATATAATGTCATGGCCGAGCCAAGGGGTTAGCTTGTGCACTTACTAATCGTATCTGGATATACTGCTTACAGAATTTAGTATATCTGTCATCCTCTGGTATATGAGTGAGTCAGTCATGATGTGGCTTTGGCAATCGTAAGGGTGGTTTTTGAGAATTCTTCACAGTTTTCCACTATATTTAAATGAGTGCAAAGCGTAGTAAGAAATGGATAATCTGTGGTTATTTATGTCAAACACCCATGAGTATTACACTTAACCCGAATCAAATAAACAAACTATTTTGAGTTAAATTTTTTCGTTAAGTTTTCAGTATCTTCAAATTGTTCCAGCTGTCTGGCAACTAAAGAGTAACCGTATCAAATCAATGGATGAAAGTTAATTCTCATTCTCTTTAGGAGACAGATTCATTGTTTATTTTTATTTCTTATGCTCTTCACATTATACACACGCTTTCAATACCATGTACAAGATCATCAGCTTGTCTCAAGATGTATAAAGGTAACCCATAACAACCAGAGATTAAGATCTATTTATCAACTTGTCTCCGGGAGTTTATCGAGAACATTAGAGGATTTAACAGTTTTAATTAATTCGACAATCCTTTGCCAGTGTGATTATTTTTTAAAAATATATTAACTCAAGATTGAAAGATGGAGAAGTTTGTGAACTGATCTTATTCTCCTGCATACATACTCTTGGCTAAACTTCCATCCACCCCTTATTTGAGATGGGCAGATTTCTAAAAATGGTTAAAATGACAGGCAGAGATTTGGAATTTTCACATGGGAAAAATAGGAGAATTGAAAATTTGGACAGGCAAAATTTCTCAGAATAGGGATTTTCGACAGACAGATTTCCAATCCTAGCCAAGACACTGGATGCATATAAATCTAAAATTTTTACTTTTTTGTTAGTTTCCAGCTTCATTTCACATTTTTTTCTCTGTTTCATTTCGTCTGTGCGTTATGTAAGCCCTAACAATCCTAATATAGTCATTGTTTAGTGAAGCCCATATTGTCTCACTTGCTAGAATGCTTGTCAGAAAACTGTATGGATGTGATATTTCACCTTGGCATTGATTAAGTACATTCTTTCAGTTGCAATCATCCAAAAGTCTCGGCTGTATACAGTCTAATTTAGCAGAAGAGCAAATTGAACTGTTACTTGGCCTGGTGGCTAGGCGCTGGAACTTTTGATAAAAGACTTTCTCTCGATGTATGTGTGAAAGTGTAAGTTTTCTGAAAAAACAAAAGTACTAGGGTTTTATCGACTGCTGTAATCTTGTAAGTTCGGCCGCCGGGGTCATGTCTGCTCCTGACCCTCTCCTTGCTTGACCAATCAGATTCCTGAATTACTATTCCGTGATGGGGAAAGTCAAAGCATGCCACTCCAATCACGGAGTAATTCATCACTCTGCTGCGGGCCCCCTACGCTCATGAAAACTGCGCTTCCCCTTGGCTGAAGCTCTAAGCATTTCCTAGTAATACGTCAATTCGCTTTTCGAAGGCTGACGATCGTTTGTTCACATTTGTACCCTAACACCACAAATAGCAAACAAAACTTTCTACTTAACACATTAAATGCTTGTTCCACGTGACAGACAAGTTTGTGTGGATCTCTGAGATGCCGGAGCAGGAAATTAATTAACTGTTTCCTTAGGGTTTATGGCTGGGGAATCAGGTCTTGTTTCTGGCTGTAGCGGAATTCTTGATTCATTTTTTTTTTTTCAAATCTCTTAAGAAATTTCTCGTCGTTATTCTGCCAAAGGTTTTTATCTCAGCTGTACTGAATTGCCTCGGCAATTAAGCTGGTGAGGTCTCGTTGATGAAGCAATTCAACTGTATCAATGTATCTGTGTTCGACGATTGGACATTTTCTTACAGCTGCACACTGCCTCATGCCCCTGCAACCGCTCTGTTATATTAAACCGGAGTGTGATATTAAACTTTTGTTGCGCTGAAAGCACCCAGTGGCATCCGATTCCGCCAGACGAGTAAAGAGCTTTTATGCCCGAGTGGCCCTCACCCTTGAGTGAACAAAAGCTCAGAAGGTTGGTGAATTACCAAAATTGCTTCATTTTACAATCTACCCACAGTACACTGGAGAAAAAGAATTTTCCCACTTGAAATCTGAATATGTGAATATTGCTACATGAGGTGGCTCTACTTTACGAGCTTAACATCTATCATCTAAAACGATACTACTTAAGTTATTTCATAATAATGACGGTTCAAAGAATTATATATATCTTTATATCAAAAGGGTAAATCAGTCAATTTACATGAAATTGTTCTTCCCCCAAGGCCCTCAAAAACAATTTTTTATAATATAAAAATTTTTTAAAAATTTAAAAAAATGAAAAAAGATAATAGTGTAGTAATAATAAAATACACAAAAATATATACCGGTACACATAAATATTTAAACACAAGTTTCAGATTATATCCGCATGGTGCAGATTGCACATTCATGGTACAAAAATAACCAAAGTACAAGTAATGAAGGACAAATGTAAAACAAAATACAAAATTAAATTTAACTGTGACTTAAGTAATGTTTATGGTAAATAATACTTCCTGGGTTTATTTTTGAATGGTATCCAGGTGATGGAGTTCTTATTCAAATCCTTTTTGTTTTATCTACGATCGAAAATTTTAAAAATTTAATATTTTTGAAAAATTACTTACTTATATGTTTATCTGTATTATGGAAAAATTTCTAAGTATTTGCTTTTTATTTATTTTTTTTTTCATTATGGATTTATATTTATTAGTTATTTCTACAAGGATGTAAATAATAAAAGGTTTCATGTTTGAATTTAATAATAAATAAGTTATGTAGCTTTTGACATTTTTGAAGTAAAAATCGCTCCCAGGATTCCTTAGCTACTAATAAATAAACAAGAGTTAGTGCGGATGGCAAAATTGTTCCCAACAAAAGCCATAGACAGAGATATAATATTTGTAGAATTAATTATTGATACTGTATTTATAATAACATTTGTACAGCTTTGTGTCTTCTTGCATGTATATGTAGCCTGTGGGTTTAGTTTTGTGTGACTAGTGATATTCAGTGACTCAGTCAGTTTATAGTGTTACAATTTGGTTGACTGGACTCAAGTAACGATTAAAAGCCTAATTTTTCAGAAAACTGAGATACCGCAATTTTAAAGTATAGGTAGACTGTCCTGACTTGCCATAAAGTGGCAACGTCAATTTGCAAAGGAACATCACTTTGTTACGACTCAAAACCTGCGTAGTGCAACAGCTCAAAACTTTATTTAGAGCCCAAGGTATTGTTAACATTATCCAAAAATTAGTTTATAATCTACTAGCTATGCCCTCTAGCTAAGTGCAATATGTTTGAAGAGTAGCAATGCTATCTTTACTTAGCACTGGAGGGAAATTAACTCTCCAAAATTATGGAAACACTTTACATCTTGGTTGCGCTAGTTTCAATTATTGTTGGAAATACACTGCCGTCATATGAGAAATATACCCTTAAGCACGGGGTAAAACACTAAGCAATCTATTAGCTATTGATCCAACTTGTAAAACCTAGGCAAATAGCTCTTACACCAGACATAATTAACATTCTTAAAATTAATTTCATCAAATTGATCCTGTTTATTGTTTGCCGTGTCTAGCATTTTATCTGTAAACTGTATTCACAGAGCTTTACATCTTTGGTGAATGCATCATTGTGTAACATCGTTTTCTTTCCTTCGTAATCTTTCCAATAATCTCTCTTGTACTCTAACCTGTGCGTTTTTCTTTCCATATATCTGTAGACTATTGATTCTGTGGCACACGTCTTGGGCGGCTGTGTTTGAAGTAAGTGTTGAAAACCCTCGGCATTGAACCAATTTTCAATAATGAGTAAATGGATTTGTTTATTAGTCCTTTCCAGTCGGCAATGGGTATGGATTTTGCTATGTACCAAAGCTATTACAGTCCAATCTTTTATCGATTCTATCGCGTCGGGCAACAACTGTCCTTTGTAACACCAAGATCTTTAGTAAGCTCTGATCACTTCTTTAGAAGGGTCATTTGGGACTCGTATCAGCAAAAGTTTGTTTTCTTCATCAAGAAAATGTTGGAATAGATTCTTGTTAGGTTCATGTTGTACATGTAAAGTTGTACATCACTTAGCGGCCCAGGATGATTCTATTTAAAGGGAGAAAACAGAAAACTGTAAGTAGGCAAAATTATCTACAATTTTGACAGTTGTTGGGAACTGGGAGGTAGTTTTAGAACTAGAGGGTGGCAAGAAGCCTGTCTGTTGTTGTTTATTTGTCTTGTAGTCTGGTGATTGTCCTGTCTTGTCTTGTCTTTGTTGAAAGTATCATAGGGGTTGTTTTCTATTCCATTGGCCAGACATGTCGTTATATGAGTGAACAATCATTAAGTACTGAGTTAAGACTTAAACAAACTAGCAAGCATGTATGACAGAAATCTGTTGTTCCACTGATATGTCTAGTATAATACACAAGTAGGTGTAATTCCAAACACAGAGAACTTCGTGTTTGTGCAACGTTATGACACTTTATTTTGTCATCATCAGAAGTGAATATAATGACAGCAGTTGTGTGTAACCGTACCATTGTTTGTTTTCTTTTGCTTGTCCTGTATCCGGTTATTCAGAGAAGTATCTATAGCCACTTTAGTTACAAAAAACTATTTGAAAACCCAAACTATTTCAAGCCCAAGTTAATGTCAGTATATTAATATTTTCATAAATTCCTGTTAAAATTAAGCTTAAAGCCGATTCAGAACCCTGATTATGGTCTGAAGAATTTGGAATAAGAACCTGCGAGTTTTTTTCTAGAATTTGTCCTGCTATTGTTAGTTGCTAATCAGTCCACTTCATCAAGAAGGTTGTTCGATGGAGCTTCCTGTTGCCTGGTGTTCTCTTGGACAAAACAAGAGCCACTCTCGTGTGACATCTATTTTGTGTTTTGAATTGTCCATTCTTGTCAGTGTTTGTTACTCCTGGCCTAGAATATTTTTCTTAATCGATTCAGCAGATACTGTAACCGGAATCAATTGGTCATTGGTAGGTTGTGGAATCAAGCAAACAGCATCTGCTCTATTTGATGCTCAACATTAAAGGTTTCAGAATGTGATTTTTTCTTTGCAAGTGCATGTCGTTCTCTTTGAACCAACCCTCAACTAGAAATAAAAATTTCCAAGAAACGAAAATGGAATTAGAATTTGAAGTCATGAGAATACATGATAAAAAAATCTCAAATACTTACATATGAAAACTTTTTAAGAAAATTTATTTTTACTTATACATTAAACTGATTTTATAGGCCTTTAGTCAATCCCTTTCATTAATAGCTTCACGTTTACAAGGTGTCCGTATATTCCAAGTACGATCTAGTTTTTCTGATAAAATTGGTCACTCCAAATTTTGGTGACCTTTCACAATGAAAACTATGAATGACCTTAATTTAATGATCCACCTTTGAGAACTATATGGAAACTCCAAAATAATAAAGAGAAAACATTTTACTGTAACTTGAAAGACTAAGGAACAATTCTCTTGACTGATTTCTTGGCCATCATTATCAGACAAGACACAGAACAAAGCAGACATAAACAAAGTTGATATTTTCCCAATTCTTTCCTCACGACTCAATATTGATAACAAAATCCCAGGAAGCTTCTTTCATGAACATCTTGATTAAAACAAAAGTTTTTTGGGAATTTGTTTTACGACAATGAAAACTTTTTTCTGTCATGGATTAAAATTCAATGTATCCTTTCTTCGAGCAAACTGATGACAAGAGATGTTTAAAATGTGTCTTGTTGACGGATAAGATAGAATATACTTAGAACAAAAGTGACAGCCTATCATCTTTTAGATAGTAAAGTAGACATTTATTTTCACTGTAAAATGTTTCTCTTCTTATCAAACCCTGGGCGAAAGCAAAAATATCCCTCTTGATGATAGATAATATCTTGTGCAATGAAACACTTTGGGCTCCGATAGGGATGCTTGAATCCTTTGAAATTGTTACGGCTTCTTAATTTTCAAAACAATTTAAATGATAAGACTTAGAACGTTTATTTTTTGTTTTGATTTTCTCAGTCAAAAGCATTCCCAGGCTAATACAGATAAAATTGGTATAAATTGGTCTTGAGTGGCATCGAATAACCATTTGATTGAGTTTTATCTATAAATGACGGCCAAGGGAGACACACTGTATCATGAGGTGATAGGATTTCATATGTAGGCCAGATTGATTTTGAGAAATATGTTGAAATGACATATTGCGTTTTATTGAATTTTATTGCATGATTTATTTATGAGACAGTCTCAGTGACTATACAGCCATTTTCCCGAAGCAACGTTGAATTCCATGACATTTCAGAAAATGTACAAAAGTAGTTTTTAATATTATAGACGCATTTGGTATTTAGTTCTGTTACTATCCAAATGTAGTTATGGTATCAGCATGTAACTGTATCTGATTTTGGCATCCATACTATCCAATTCAATTGTTTCACTAAAGCAAGTATTCACAGAGTAATCTTTTACCCTGGTTTAAATTGTCTAAATGATGACAGATTTATTGAAAGAAAACATCTGACGTGATTTCTTTCTCGAGGCACAGGTTAATCTGTTGAGAAATCTAACTCGTTTCTCAACAGCGATAACGAGTTAGTCCCTGATGGCAGTAAGTGTCAGTGGTAACACACTAGATTCCTTTGCAAGATCGTCCACTGTGTCAAAGCATTGGCAAATTGAGTGCTGGAAAACAATTATCTCTGCTGAGATAACTCTCTGCGAAGAACTGCCTTGTTAGGGTGTCAGGTATAAGACAATTCCTTGCTGTCCCGGCATCTCCGTCGCTAATCCTCTATGTAAATTGAGGCAGAATAATCACCAACGCTTTTTCCTCATTTATCGAAGGAACAGCGAGAATCAGGGAGACCTGATGACTCAAATTACTATCTTCTGTGTAAAGCTTGTAAAAGATGGTCGGTAGCATGCCTAACAAATAACGGGGTTTAGACGGTGCCTTCCTCGATTTGGACAGAATAATGGTAATTATCAGTGTTTCATAACAATCTCCGACCAACACAATTAGTTCCGAATTCCTCCACTTGCCGCATGACCGACTATAAAATCCCTTTTACGCTTCAGCTGGATTACTTTAGCTGACTGACTGGCTAATCCTTTATTTTACCCAGTTCCTCAATGTCTCTTTAGTGGTTTACTAAACTCTTTGTTCGACCCAAGGATTCCATGTACCACATAAATAGACAAATGTGTGCTTCTTCATTTGGCAAAATATTTTATAATGTCTTTTAAAAAATTGGTTACTTTTTTGTTCAAGTTATGACCCAATTACAAGTTTACCTCTTTACGGAGTAAATACTTGGCAAACCATTATCTTTGATTCTTCATTGTAAAGTTTACATTTTTTCACATTTTCTTAATTTGTCCATCCTATCAGTATGGTTGTCTTGCATCGGGTTACACCTGAGATGGTTTCCTTCATCCAATGTTCTCGTGCTTTTATGTTAGTGATATAATCATAAGTATTCTTTGTAATCCCCAATAAAACAAACAAAAATATACTTTTTTCCAAAATTTCAAATCTCTGGCTAAGGGCAGTTTGTTTGAAGATGGTCAATGCAGAGGTGAAAGGTTAACTTTCCAACTTTGTCAAAAAACCTCACATGTTATGGTTGTGGGGGTGTCTATTATTGCTGGAAAACACTGCCGA
>JAVFBW010127289.1:0-21985 GCA_034783835.1 Mopalia ciliata
TTCAATTCATTTGAATAACATATATGTCAACTCTGAAAATTCTCTTTTGCGTTTCTTTTTTTGAAGAGTGTATATTTGAAAGAGATACTTATTTTTTCTTTTCGGATTTCTGGTATTTTTAGCATGACGTTTAGTGTGTTACCGGTACCTATAAATGACATACATAGAAGCCGCTGCAGAGGTGCCTAGGTTTGGTCAAACTGCCCCCATTGGTCTGATTAAACAAATATTTAAACCCTGATTTCTCTAATAATTCTTTCTACATTCCCGTTTAATACACAACAGGTAACATATGTTTGCCTAACAAAGCTAAACACAATCAATACAGGCAAGATCTGTTTCCTCCTCCTTTAATAGAGTAAACTGTATACTCTAGACAAATTATATCATTGAAGTATACCTCCTATAACATCATCAGTCTGTCTAATCAGTGAAGTTAATCAACCAATCCATTAACAGCACGACCAATTCACAATGCCCAACAAGCCCGTCTTTATTGACCGCCAGATGTTGTGGGTCTTATGGTTATAATCAGCGAATGAGCTAAACGCAGTTTATGAGCATTTTACATTGGTTACCGATCAATCTCTTGGCGACATAAATTCCGTTGAATTGCTTTTCCCCACGACCATATAATAATAGTAACATGAACTGGCATTTGCTATGGCCAATAAATTGCAATCGACACGAACGGCAGAATCATGCGTATTATTTAAACTTCTGTACTGTATAGTCAGTAATCAGCTGTGTACGAGACTTGTGGAAAACATTCGACCCTCTGTCACTTTTATGGCCACATTGATGTTCATTTATACTTCAGTGATTGAAAAGGGGTTGCTTATTTTGTGTTCACTCTAATAACAGATTTACAATTAATCTAAAATCAATAAAACAAAGTATTTTGTTTTTTAGTTTTTTTATTTGCTTTGCTTTTTTATGCTCAGGTCCCGATCGTTATATATATCAGACACCTGAGTTCGAATCCCAGTAGTGACTAAGACAATTCTCTTTCTCTACCATAAAAGTATTTACCCTATGTCATATATATAGCTGAATTCCTACTACTCACATAATGTTTAGGTAATTTAAAATAGTTCCCAAAAGTCGAGCCCCTTTGGTTAGCAATTGTATTTGCAATTTACCAAAGTAGCTTTTCACAGTTTAGTTCTAGTCCATGTGATTCCTAACAGTTTTAGTGGCCAGCAGGGAATTGATCCTTAAATCTTTCATGCGTCGAATGGTTTATCTGGGTACTATGCAGCCTTGGTAAATACGCCATGGTACAATTTTGAGCTATCGCTTTGGTCCAAGACTTGTATGGGGAGTCCATCTAGTTGATAGATGGAGCCTACAGTCAATACATATCACCGGAGAACAACTGGCATCTATATGTGATTAAATTGTGACCGCTGCCATGTCTCAGACACTATTTAATATTACCTTGTCATGTGATCGGCACACCGTGACAAAAGCAAATTTGAGTATTTGGGATGTAACGTGAAACCAAAGAGAGTATTTGAAATCCACAAAATAATCGTATTTCAACACTTAAATGCCTTGAGCAATACAGTTTCTGTACAGAACAACAATAAAATGGTATACAAGTGAAACTTATTCATTGGAGGTAATTCTAATAAATTTTGTTAAATTATTTATGATTGATAATATATAGTTTCTGGGGCGAATAGTTTTTAATTGAGAGACTTCAAGCCCCATTCTCTTAAATCAAGTCGGAGCATAGAAATAATAGCTAATAATAGATATTTTGACAATATCGCCTTTTGTCACATGTATTGATTTTAAACCACATTATCAACACTGTAACAATGAACCCTCTATTTGAATTGAAAGTTCATCCAACTTCCATTTTCAATTATGGAAAAAGTTCCGCCTGTCGATTGTTTTGATTTTAATTATCATTTTGTTGTCGACAAATACTTAAAAGAACTTTTCAGCTGTACGAATAGGAGTTTTAATCTAATCGACGGCCATTATACACTTCATGTCTTGCTATTCTGACTTGCTGTTTGAATACCATAGAATGGTAATTCGGTAGGGTAATATTGTGATATAGGCCCAGTACTTTGACATAAAAACGCAGTTGCCATGGATATTTCTGTATTGGAATTGATTGCCTGTAATGACAAGCATTGAAGAATCGGTGCATCCATAAAGCAGTTCATCCGCGGATGTCTGTTCCGTTCTTGGTCGTCTCTAATTAATTCTAATCTCTTCAATCAGTCGGTAGGGGGATATTCAATACAAAACAAAGACAAATACCCGCTCCCCTTCTCTCCCTGTAGTTATTGATTACCATTATTTAGACTTGTAAGAAAATATGTGACAAGGAGAATAGGTTAATAAATAAAGTTTGATTGATCTGCTTTCATCAAGCCAAACTGATAGAGTATTGGCTGCCTTTAACCTAGATTCTTCCTGTTTTGTGCGATAAGAACATACGTCAATTCCATTTTGGTGTTCCCTAGGTGTTCTCGAAACTTAAGGCGACTATACCTGATGGTCGAGAGGTGAACTCGAGCCGGTGGACGATATATCCAAGTAGTATTAGTAGGCAGACAAATTAAGCACTTACCTAGCCACAGGCTATAAGCCAATTGAGCAAAACGACAAATCAAGCCAATATTATTGTCAGACGATTATGCTCGCGGCTTACTAGCAACTATTGTTTCTGGTACTTAATTTCTACGATAGCGTGTTAAGGATTCTTGGTGTGATGGGAGGATGATTATTAAAGAAAATTAAACTCTACTGGGTCGATGTGTACATGAATTTGAGAACAGTGTAATTTTTTGCTTTTAAAATAAAGAAGTAAAACAGAAAGAAAAACAAGTGCCGAATTCTGAGAAAGTTGTTATTTCCGATATACACCATATATCAATTTAACATGCTATATATAGCTGTGTACATGCGTCATTCAGTAGTTGAAATCCCGTAAAAGTGGAATAAAAGTGGACTTCAGGCTTTATTGGGAATGCTATTTGAAGTAAAAAATCGCAAACATGCTATTTATGTCCGGATGAAATTGCTCTAAAATTGGCTAAAAGAAATGAACGACACAACTTTTCCTCCACTAATTTCTCGATTGGATTTTTGCTTCCATCAGTGGATGGATGGTGGCATGTTAATGTATGCACTCTAGTAGCCCGAGGAAATGATCCTGTTCCTGCAGTGAGTAGATGCTTGCCAGAGTTCATTTCCCTGCTTTCTACACATTGTCTGATTCAATTCAATCAACAGTAATTGTGTGGGTCGATATACAAGAGTTCTTCGTGCCACTCTGTTGACAAGACTGGCTAGGGTTTGTCTTCGGACATGGTCTTGACGCTGATTTGTACGTTCTGTTTCATTGAATTGATTCCATATACCGGTACGTGTACGGAATTGCTATCTATATGAAATGAATTACATAGCCATCTTAAACAGCCGTGATGAATTAAATACCAGAGTTTAAGAAATCTCTTAAAAAGACAATAAATAACCATATATTCATAACTGTTCTCTCGCGACAGACGGGACTTAATATATCGTTATTAGACTTGCACGTTGGACCTGTCATATAGTCTGCGACAGAGGCAAATTTTAAGTAAAGGCAGCGTTTAACTATGAGGTCGAACAACACACCGGCGTAGGCCTATATATCGTATTGGACAACTTTTGTTGTATACTTTATATCATGGTAACAACACGAATATCTGAAACAGACGCGTTATTTTGGGATTTTTGGGTTAAGTTTATTCGTATATATAGTTTACACTCTGTTGTAAATGATTATTTACGTAGCATCTATCAATTTATACCATGGTCAATATAGCGTTTATCTCTGTAACAGACACTACTTGGTCCAAGTAAATGTTCACAGACGTTAATCGCTATAAGATCGTAACAATTACTACATTAAACACCTGACAGAGCTGCATAACGTTTATGTCTGAGCTCTGGTCAGATACCAGATGAAGGGGAGCTTTATTGATCGGAATAACCTAACCCCTGAACTGGTATATACCCTGTCTGTGATACTCAGCTGCTATCACGGACAAGATCTAAGCCATTTCTGGCTACAGTAATCAGACATTTCCATACAAAAAAGTCCTGCTGATTATATGAGCCCATCGGAGTCATTGACCTGATAGATCGTCTATTAATAATAAAATATATTTTTCTGACAGAGGGATTTGGGACGTAGATTGATATTTGTTTGATTATGGTTCACATGCCATTCTTGATGTTGTTTAATCCATGTGACAGATTATCCACCAAACGGACGATAGGAGTCGTCTTTGCGGGCATTAGCAACAAACCACCGGAAAATATATTTAAAAACCAAAAAAGTAAGGACGCAACTCATGTACTAAGCGAAGACGTTGAATTGAGCAGCTCCATACCGGAACAGATAGGCTTTGCGTTAACACATAGTCTAAAAAACAGCAGCATACAGGAAAATGCCATTGACCATTCGCTTTAGATCGAAGAAATCACATCGGCTTTAATGGTAACACCAATTAAGACCTTGTCTTGAAAATGTTCCCTTATTATAATATAGCTCTGAGTAATTATTTATTTATATGGCGCTACCCAGCAGATCTTGCATTGAATCTTTATTTGAGATATAGACCTGTTCTTTCATCCAGTTAGATTAAATTTAACACTTTATATCCGTTCATTTCTTACTGGACAATTTATAACGGATGATGCTAGAGTTCACCTGGTTTTTATTATTACACTATATATCTGTATTTCAGGCGGACCCCTTTATTACGGATAAATACAGGATTATACATAGTAAAGCTCAAGTGATGTTTAATGTAGATATGTTTACACTCTTAGAAATAACGGTTCTTTAGAAAAGAAGATGGTTCTAAATATAACTCTAAGGACTACAACAGTTCTTTGATAAAATAAGATAGGGACAAATACTTGGAACAGCTGCTGTGAGTGTCGCGTACAGAACCCAAAGGGGTTCCGACAAAGCCATAACTGAAGAACCATAAAGGGTTCTATTAGAGCTATATTTGTTTACAGTGTACAATACCAGCGGACTTCGTAATAACAGAGAAATAGTGGAATATTATGGAAAGACTCACGTGATGTTTAATATTACACTCTGTATTTCTGGTGGACCTCTTTATAACGGGGAAAGGAAGGATTATAACGGAAAAGCTCGCGTGTTGTTTAATATTACACTCTATATATTTGTATTTCAGGGGGACCTCTTTATAACGGGGAAATAGAGGATTATAACGGAATAGCTCGCGTGATGTTTGATATTACACTCTATATATTTGTATTTCAGGTGGACCTCTCTATAACGGGGAAAGGAAGGATTATAACGGAAAAGCTCGCGTGATGTTTAATATTACACTCTATATATTTTTATTTCAGGTGGACCTCTCTATAACGGGGAAAGAGAGGATTATAACGGAAAAGCTCACGTGATGTTTAATACTACACTCTATATATTTGTATTTCAGGTGGACCTCTTTATAGCGGGAAAATAGAGGATTATAACGGAAAAGCTCACGTGATGTTTAATATTACACTCTATATATCTGTATTTCAAATGGACCTCTTTATAACGGAGAAATAAAGGACTATAACGGAAAAGCTCACGTGATGTTTAATATTACACTCTCTATATTTGTATTTCAGGTGGACCTCTTTATAACGGGGAAATAGAGGATTATAACGGAAAAGCTCACGTGATGTGTCCATGGCATGGTTATATGTTTGATTTGGAGACCGGACAAAATGAAATAGGAATTCAGGTATTTGTCTTCTGTATCTGTCGGAGAAATAATGGATATAATTTATCTCTGTTTGATTGATGTTGAAACGCTATGATTAGGTTGCGTCACTATTATGGATGTTTTGTCTTCCTCACACAGACCTCTGGAACTCAACCCCTCATATTAATAGATAGAGCCACCAGGGTTGTCGTGTAGTTGTTGTTGCAATCTGGATTACGTGATTTCAAATTAAAGAACAAAGAAACGTCACACTGTTTTTATGAGTTTTAATTCTTATTATTGCTTGATTTCTGATGACGATTGATTGATCGATGAATTGAACGATCGATGATTGATTGTTTTATTGTTTCATTGATTGACTGTTGGGGATATTTCAATTTAACGGCGAATATATTGTCGAAAAGATAATAGGCTCACTAGCACAAATAGATGAAGTTGTTTGCTTTGTTAGAAAATTAATATTCCTCCTTGATGGTGGTTTAGTAACTGTGGATCGGAGGGAATTATTTGGAGTTCGTGATATAACCGATATTGAAGGTTTGCTTTGCGTCTGAAACACAGCACGCTATCTGTGTGTTTCCAATAATACCGACCGTCTGATAGCGGTTGATTAATCTGTACATGTTGTGACGTCGGATCCTAATACATTATTGAAAACCCTATTAAGCAATAATGATACTTTCCCTAATGCAGCTTTCTATAAAAGCATCTGGTCACAGACACCCGTATCTAGCTGGAATCAACCGCTTTTGGAAGCTTACCAGTAGACAGTCTCAGGCTTTGCCTTTACAGTATTAACGAAGATCGAGAAGATAGGGAACCATATTTGGTAAAATCGGGAAAACAAATAAACAAATGAAGCAACTTCAAACACACCTGGAGTTTTTAACACGTTTAACAGCTACTGACAGTGTCAGTAAGTAAAACTAAAATAGAATCCCTTGCTGCCGTCAAAAGTTTGTATACAGCGGAATTTAAGTTACCTTACCGCTGGCCTTTGTTGAACTTAGAAAGTTACCAGCGCGCCAAGGCGGTCGACGAGACTTCCGTTCTATGAGCTACGCTTTGACGGCACTTGACTCCCCTGATTTGAAAGACGCTACTTTTGATCCAAGGAAATTGTAGGCCGTGGAAGGTGCAATAATTACGCGGGTTAAATTATTACAGTCGCAATAGTAGTAGTCAGTAGTCGGATATGTTAAAAAAACAAAAACGGGTGAGTTTTAGTTTGTTTGATTTGTTGTTGCTTTTCGATTTTGCGAAATATGGTTTCCCATCTTGTTTTCTCTACTGTAATGGCGAGGCCTTAGATGGCCAACTGGTTGGCTCGGAGAACGAATGCTTACCAGCCAAATACAAGTGTCTGTCCGTGTGGCTAAGGACAGAAGGTTCCCAGCAAAATGGTACTGACCTTATTTAGCAGTAATAGTAATTGTACAGCAGAGAAAAACTCTTTACATAGTATTGCTGTCAATCGATAAATCAAACAATGAATCGATGAATCGAATAATCAATCGATGAATCAATTAATCATCAATCGATAAACCCACCTATCGATTAATCTCAGGTGATCTATTAATCAGTCGACCAATCAATCAATCAATCGGCAGTGTTTCGTCTTTTGACAGACTTTCACATTTCGGTATAGCAGTTATTGCTCTGATAACCAAAATTATGTTACGGGTTTTGGTGAGGTTGTTTCGATCGCTCAGTAGTTATCAAATAAACTATCAATTTTAACCACGATTATCCCGAGATTAAGACAATGGCTTCGTTTCTTTTGGGATACCAAGATATATGGTGGAACAAACGCCTAATATCTGTCAAAGCAACGCTAAATTCATGGAGTTTTTGACAAAGGCTAAATTTCCAAATTATTGAAGGTTCTCTCTGTTGAAGCAGAATGCTTGGGTGAACGCTCGGTGTCTGTATTCGCACATTTGTGTGTTTGTATACACCAGTGAGTGACTTTCCATCCCACGGAACATATGCCTTTTTTGAAAGTACGTGAGCTTTATTTTCAAATTTTCTTCAGTTGTTTTCTTTCCTTTTTTTCCAGCAAGACGTGCATCCCGTCAAAGTGGACAATGGACAGCTATTTATTGAATATGAAACAGAATTATCTTTATTCCCGTTTCTTTAGATAAATATTAAATTACTAACAGTTGTACCTATATTATTATTGTGGAGTTTCAAACATGGATTAACAAACACATATATGTACATATATTATAGTGATCATTGTTAATTTTGCGGCACTTATCTGTGGTATGGTTATTCTTGTGTATTTTGTTATATTTTGTTTGTTTTGTGCATACATTGTTGTCTGAAATAAGTCCGAATTTTTATGTCCATTTACATAGTTTGTTGACTTGGTGTATTGCCTTGGTTGTATGCGTATACAATACCAAGGCACTATAGTTATTGTAAGTTTTCCTTTTGTGAGGTTGTTATCACGTGTTTAAGGTTATTTAACTCATGTGACAACGTTACAGCCAAAAAGGACACGGAGACCAGTCTTGGTGTCATAGGGTATAATACCGAGGGTATCAAACGCTTCCAACGAAAAAAAAAAAAACCCCGGCAGAATTTAATTCATAAAATAATTCAATTAAAACCGGATGTAAATTATCTGCTGAGCTTTGTATTCGCCCATACTTCCGGAGATAACACTACACCAGACGGGATTGATTGGACTACAGCTGACCAATCCCTTGCAGTGCCGATCCCTAATAACTGTTGTATCTGTTTTTTTATTGGACAAAATAGACAATCCCTTCCATGAACCACCACAGTGTCTGTCGTCATGGATGCCCTTTGGTGTAGAGTTATAGCGGATCAAAACTAAAAAACAGCTGTTGGGGAATAACTTAGATTTTATTTTAATCGCATCTAGTATATTTTGTAAATAAGCTACAGTTTCGCATTGTTTGTATTTAATAGCAACATTTGCTCCGCTTTGTATTTTTGTTTATACTTTTGAAACAACTACGGATTAAGTAATAAACACACAGTACTTTAATAGACAGCGATGTGTGCAAGTGTAAAAGTTATGGTTCAAGCAACATTTTTCTGAAGTAAGGAGTGGAATGAACAGATTGTTTATTTTTGTCCTGAAAAATATTTAAGCTCTCCTTATGTTAGGCAACCAAATTTATTTTAGGAGATTACAATATCGTCAATCTGACAGACACGCACTGTGCTCTTAGAGTATTTTTGTGGATCATTAGGGAGAAATATCACATACATCATTCAGACAGGTCTAATAATAACCTCACAGACGAGAGAGTTATGCAGCACAATACAGCTGTACTTCGGCTGATCGATGGAACATTCATGAACATCATACCAACGAACGATCGCGACCTTTTAAAGCGTCTTCGTCTATCCGAGATATGTACCACATGTGTGTCGATGTTTGAATTAAGGTATAGCCTGTTAATGGCCACATAGTGGTCGGACGCTGTCACTACGGGCTATTTACAATACTATACAGTATAAAAAAAGCAACAACAACAACAACAACAACAACAAAATCACAACATCCAACACACAAAGCAACTATATATTTTCATTGAGACTAATATTGTTGAATTGTTCCAACTACCGCATGTCTGGAAGAAACGAGACGGATCCCCTCACGTCATGCTCTCATATACTAACCCTCAATCACACAAAATAAATTTATTCATATTGGGCCATATACTAGAATTGATAAACGAGGGCCCAGAGCAAAGTTGTCTGACAAGTTAATGTGGCTGTATGTGCTGTGTGCATCACACAGAACGTTTTGCCATCGTTACCGGTTGGGTTGAAAATTTGTCCTATTACATTATAAACCTATTCCTTTTCCTGTAGAGATGAGCACATCTTGAGGATATGGAGCGACGTCATGTGGCACTTTAGGTCATATTTGGCAGAAATGGTATTCGTCCTGTCTCATTATTCAAAAGCTTCCTTATGTTCTGGCTTTCGAGCAATAAACTCCTGGGTAAAATTCGCCGATGCATGAGCCAGATGAAAGTCTCCTAGAAGATGACGGTGTATTCTCCTATCATCACCTAGGTGAACAATCGTATTCTAGCAAGACTTTCTAAAGCGAACGAGAGTGAGAGAACTGTCGTGTGCCATCGTTCGTTAATTTTCGTCAATGTTTGGTGCGACATTTGCCACGGACCAGCAAATAAAAAAGATGGCCCGGGTGTTTCTTAAAGTCAATGTCTCGGCGTATGAAGAAAACTCGATTCTATTTTGAAATGCCAGGTGAGGACACCAGAATAACGATAATGAGGCGATGTTTTACCGATTGTGAACCATCTTCCCAAAGCAAGGTCAAAATGCATGACTTGACTTACAACTTGTCACTGTCGTCACAGTTGGTATCAAAAGCGTAGCAAACATTTGATTGGACTATTGTAGAAACAAAAAGCCGACAAGAAAGCCGTTTCCCTCGCTTCCCTTGACAACTACTAACGGTTGCCGATGAACGCGTCTGCGATAATGTCAGGATTGTTTAATGGAGCTAAATTTGTGAGCGTGTATCCACATGTACCGTACTTGTCACCCTGTGTCTAGACCGACAATTTGCTTCGCTATAATGAAAATGCCAATGTCATTGCGCTGTGCAAAGAGACGTCAATAGAAAGAATAACTGTGATGGATTACCGTCGACAAGGTCACGGTAGGAATTGAAGACAGGTTTGATACGACGACCTGCTTTTCCGCCATGTTTCTGGGAGATGATAAGGGACTCAGTTGAATTTGGAAAGTTTATCTAGAATCATCGAACGTATATATAAGTCAGAAACATGGTAAACGTATAACACAAACCTGAATATAACAACAACGAGGAAATGCACATATCAGTAAATAATAATAAATTTGATGACCAGTTTGGAAAGGCTTAAAACACTAGGCAAAAGAGGCTACCAGAAAAAACTTTAAGAGAATGACTTCGGTCGTTCCATTTAATAATCAGTCAGACTTAAAATCCCCCCTAGAAGAGATTCCCCAAAAAACAAAAAAAGAGATCAAATTATTGTCTCTTTTGATGAGACTTTAACTCTATTGTATTGACAGCCCATTAAATTTAACATTCACGCTGTGTGTAAATTACACAATTAATGTCATTGTCGAGGGACGTTTCGTTTATTAATCAACGATGTATTTGGTATCCATCCACCTTCTAGTATTTCAACACAGAACGCAACTTCAGGATAAACCCGTACCACAATTTTCCCTTGGACTCTTGGCCACAGTTACGGGAAAGTCCAGAAAATTTGTAAATGTTTCAAGGGAGTGAAAATAGCGTCTAACCATGCATTTTTTTTTACTAAAGAACAATTCAACTGTTTAACAACTTTAAAATGGGATTGCATTGCTCTGAATGACACCATTACATAATCTCAGTGCATTTACACAGTTGTAATATGCCGGACGTTGACGGGACAATTTACTGCAATATACCGAATATCACTACAAAACATGGATCTGGTTTATGACCAGGACGGATATAATCTATATCATTGAGATAAGACGGCGAGGCTTGAAGCCAAATGTGATGACATTTTGAATTGACTGAGTGGCACTGTAAGACTAAGTGCAATGTTGTTTGTTGTTGAGATAGTCTTCGGATTGAATCGCCACTATTCTTCATTATTTATTCTCCGTCACAATTTGAATTCTTGACGTCAATTGTCTGACTATTCTCTTCCCAGCGTACTTCTCGAGGATACTACGACAACAGCAATAAGGTCACCATAATACAAGCGAATGGCTTACAGGCCCATCCAACAGGAAACTTCTGTTTTTATGTTTTTTTAACAATGACAAGCGAATGCCGCTAAGACTTCTTACCCAGTTTCCTTCAATTAAATATTCATGAGGCAAAGTAAACCAAACCTATACTTTCGCTTGGGTGATATTGTCTTAATTCACGAACAAACTAATACCACTTGAATCCCCAATAATCGGAAGGGATCTGTATTTGTTGTATAAACGGCACATAAATCCCACGTTGTTACTTCGTTTTGTACCAGTGATACTCATTAACTGTGAAATTGATGACAGGTAAAATTTACAGCTGTCAGTCTAAGCGCACAATAAATCCATACAAATCACACAAAATGTCCTTGGCTTGATTGGAGAAGAGAAAACTCCACATCGACATGATCAATTTCCGATGATGAGCCAAAACTCTCCTTCTGTATTTCGTGCACTGTCGACGGCTTAAACCGATCAAACTTGGGATTTTTTCATGTTTAAATCTATATTGGTGTAAACTGTCCTAAAATAAAGATAATTTTGTGAGATAAGATCTCGCTGACATACACTACTCCCCTGGAGATGCCATTGGCAGAAGGACAATCAGTCTTATCACAATGCAATATTCCCATTTATTACCAGGCAATGGTCTGGGTATGAATATTAGCTGTTAAAATGACAGTATCTTATACATCAGATCAAAGTGTGCGTAATAGAATCACCAGTGTGAAAAACCTTTATGATGATGCGCCCAACATCGACCAAGGTTTACGGTATTTCTTTGACCGTTCACCAGTCTACAACAAGAACTTTTAAACACAAACCATATACGTAATATTAAATAATTCTTTTAGCCAGTAGCTATAGGTTCTAATCCCACGGCAGTAAGATGTATATAGACTGAAAGTAAAAAAGATGGATATGGTATACATATTATATAGATATATAGAGGATATCTTTACCCCATAAAACAACTGTATTACACCATTCGTATATAATGCATACAACTGCTATGAAACCATTTTTTCTGAATATCTTGAATGACCCATTCACGGAGTGTATGACAATGTCGTTTTATCTGTATCATATTGATGTTTAAATTTTAAAAACGATGCAGCAAAGGCAGAAATGATAGAGGTGCAAATTCAGATTCACACCTCCTCTCTTTTATTCGCGCAAATCTCTCGAAAAAGGATCCGAATAGATTTTCAAGATTTTTGTAAACTTGCGTTGCTGATTCAACCAAAGACTTTTTGTTATCACGATGGGAGAATATGTAGAAGTTCGATAACGAACTGTTTATTGATCGGTTAACGCTGGCTGTAATATTATACAAACCTGAGACTGAACACCTGTCAAACCTAATTTATTGCAAACCAATTGTTTTCATTGTATGAGACAATTGAAATAAATTATTATAATTCATGATATTAATTGTCCAACTGGATCTTGAGTCAACAAAGCTGTATCGGCCAATTACATGGAATTGTCAAAATTTGAATGACCTAGTTACATTTTGGGAATTCCTTAAAGGGAAAGACAACTGTTTTGCGACATAAACTTAATTTTTTTATTGTATATTATCCAAGAAAAACAATTGTATTTTACTTGGCCCGTTGGCTTATGGATGCATGGCAAGGCATCTGTAACAACACGGGTATACACAAGCTTGGTCGTCCAAGCGCGATGTTAATATGTTGCATACATATTACAATAGTTGTAATTTCCTTCAAGCATAACATCAATGGAAGGTTGAAAGCCTTATGAGCTCCATCTTCTCTAGCCAAGGATTACTATTCAGAGCTACTCTGCATTTCAACCCTTAACCGGATAATTCCTGTATAATGCGACTTGGATTCCAAGCAATTGATTGGATGTGTTATATAGATACTTTCTATAGCATCGGAGTTCACACTATTTGAGGAATGTATATTAACAGATACCATAAATCTTTTTTAATGAAGTACGCTGGGCCCAAAAGTAATACTTCAGAGACAAATAGATATTTTAACAAACCATCATACCTTTTCAATATAGGTCACGTGTTATCGTATATAAATCTTTCCTCGTGAGGATTAATCTGACTAAGTAACACCAGTTAAACTATTATATATGTTTATATTTGGTATTTAATAGAAACATATTATTTGACATACATCTTCGAACATATATCAACATAAACAGTGCTTAAATATACTGAAGTGATTCCATTGTGTCGACAGGATACCAGAATACGCACTAAAATATCTAATTACAATACTTGTCTACTCTAAGTAAATAACTGCTTCTAGTAATTTAACATGTACTATTAAACTATTACTTTACCGTACTATTATAAATAAAGTCGGATTCCATGACTAATACTAGTCTTGAATTTTAGTTTCTTGGGTCCCCTTTGCAATAACCTTCATCTCTATGTCCTGTCTGCCATCGCCATGTAGCTACTCAAAGAGTGTCCTAGAGTCATCGAGGGAGTTCTGAAGAGAGCCCCGAAAAAAGTTTTTCCACTCACTCTAAAACCCGTACTATTTATCCAATCTCAGATACGCCTCCAATTTCTTAATACTAGTTTAAACACTTGTTCTTTGTTACGATCCAAGCTGTTATCCATATGTCCCAAAGCAAGCTCTAATAAAACTATCCACATGTGGTAAGATCTTAAAATCTTTAAATTACCTATACATGGTCGACCGAACATTGCACTAATCCTTTACCCATGCAAAATCCAATATACGAACTATTTATCTGATTTAAAAACAAATCTTTTAGATAACTATTTAATCCAAAAGTACATATTATAATAAAACCCTCTTTCTAACAGATCCGTATGAACTTCTACGCATCCAAGCAGAAGTTTCGTTATTAGAAGACTTGGCTAGTGAAAATTGCGGCAAAGGCAACTGTAAACCACGGGAGTTAACTAGAACCTTGGAATTTTATCCGATACAATGCGTATCTGAAACTCTCATTGTACAGTAATTATCTGCTAAGGGTTGGTAAAATGCAGTGTAGCTCGGAATAGTAACCCTTGGCTAGATAAGATGTATGAGCTCATGCTGACTGAACGTAACATTTTATGAACAGCACAGCTTTACGTAAATGTCAGGTAAACTCAGCCTTGAAAACCAGATACTTTTATACATTTTTATATTGAACTTTTGCTTCCAGCTGCCAGCCAGATGGAATACTATCTATTAGTATTTATCAGTTACTCAAAAACTATGATTATATTGCTTCCTATGTGTTGAATTTAAAATGATTGTTTGAGGCCACATTTGAACCTCTTTTTCTGTAAATTGATAAATGAAACATTTTAAAAACGATTGATTGCTTTCGTTTGACGCAACATGCGTCTCAACTTTTCACATAAAAGATTAATTATACATGCATGAACGCCATTAGTGTTTCAGCAGAACAAACAAGGATAAATGATCGATTAACATCGTCTCTGCCGATCTATAGTTGAGGGAGAAATGACTCTTAAAACATATATCCACTATTGTCTCGCCGTAAGCGGGAAGATGCTTAATGCTGCCCTTGTGTCCCAGGGCTATGGATCAACACGAATCCGATCTCTTTGTGGTGTCTTTGTACCGCGTCTTGTTGTCCTGTCATTGTTTGTGGGCAAAGGATGAGTTGGTTTTCATAAACAAGATATTATTCTGCGTTATAATTACTCGTTTACTAAAGATGTATTACACTATGACAAAGCGTACTGTAGGGAAAGAGACGCATACTAATTGGATGGTATTCTTGTACGTCTCGTCAGGATCTTAAGTGAAATAAAGACTCGAACATTCGGAGAAATGTTTAGGACCGACAAGCCTCGGTAATATCGAAAGAATCTTTCTTTTTAGGTGGCGAAAAAACCTTTTTAATATCAACGTCTGGTGAGAAAATAGAACAGTTGATAACATCTAGTAAATTTTTCAGCTGTTTCATTTATCAGCTATCAGCCAAGAAAATTTACTGCTAATCAGAGAATGTATCATTATCAACCGAGCAAATTTACTGCTGATCAGAGAATGTATCATTATCAACCGAGCAAATTAAATATTGTTGAAGAATTTTTACATTTAAACATTTAATCACACACAAAATAGATGAAGCGCCTTGGACACATCTAAACCTTCACAGTGTTTAATCTGATTTGCAAGTCGATGGAATTGAAGATAGATTGAGAAAGAGAGAGAAAAAAAAAATGCTTAAAAGGCGGAGAATCTAACCAATCGATAAAATCATCCCTCGACAGTCATACTATTCTCTGACTATCTGTAAGGTGGTTAACATTATTTAGGCCACATTGCATTAATATATATCACATTTCGTATAATAACACATCAATTGTGAATAAAAACGACACAAATCCCTCAACAAACAAATCGTTCCTAGCGGAAACCAATGTAGAATATCTTTTATGTTTGTAACGAAGGGGGCGAACCACCGATGTAGGGTTATACATTCACTTAAACACTCTTGGGGTTTGAGGTGTGTGGCACGGAATTAAAGATGGGGCTAAAACAGTTTCTTGTCTTAAAATCTCGATCGTATTTGTTTCTCAAAGCTTCTTATTGCCTTTGATTGGCAGGCTGAAAACTACAGTTCCTTCCCAGTGTTTCTAAAACGACCTGAACAACACGTCGGCTATATCACAACCCTTTTATGGTTAATGATACATGGTCATCGGGTATCATAATATTATGTGTTCATACAATCAGTATTTCAAATAAAACGTTTGACAAAATAAATTTGATTTGGAATTAACAATACTTTTCAAACGAATAGAGCGTATTTGGAAGGACTGTTTGGTGTTTAAAATCGTGGTCAACTTATACATTGCACAGACTAACACAAGTTTTGGTTTTATTTGTCTAAATCTGCAACATCATATTTCCTTTAATGTGATGAATAAAACACAGATCAGACTGCCCACCATGAATTGTTGTCTGGGTTGATCTCACAATATGATATTACTGGCAATTAATAGTCCAAGAGGTATATATGCGTGTGTACTTTGGTAGGGACATCGGGACAAGTAAAACAATCGACTGTCAATACAGCCTCATATTAAATCGATGATTATTGACAGGCTTCCAAAACTAACTTTCAGAATTGATAAAGATCTAATAATAATGACATTAACATTTCCGAGGGTATTTCGGTGGTTTGCTCGATATGCATGGAACATCGTGCTGTTATAGAAACAAATATTATGGAAATACATGTACAGTGTATGCAGTTAAGTTTCTGACTGGTGTAAAGCAACTGTTGATGAGTTGACATTAGACATTAACCAAACGCTGAGTCTCTGGCCGCTGTTTACACTATGGGCAATGGTTTCCTTTCTAGAAAGTGGGCGGCCTATTTTTAGCCGACATGTTTTTATGAGAAAAAGGCGAATATCCTCTTTGAGTGAAATTCAAAGAAAATAGAACACAAAGATAGCTCAACAGAAGACGAAATGTTATGATTTTTGAGTGGGTATAAGAATGACAAAGTGTAGGCCAATGAGACATGTCATGTATATATATTAATATATATTTATAGAAACATTTCAACCCTTGGGGAAATATAAGTTCTTCAAATATAAGATGGAATTTCAGTTTTGTAAAAAATATAACAACATCCGATTTATAGATATATTTTAGTCCTGGGAGGCATGTAAAAGCTTTCAATTTATACACATTTCAGTCTGCTGAGATATGTACAAACCATGAAATATAAAGATAATGATATTGATAATTATATAGCTTTCAGATAGTAAGAGACATTTTAGTCCTGTAAGAAAAATAAAAACTTAAGATAATAATACGTGGAAGTCTTGTGACAACTGTAAAATCTTTAGATATAAAGAAACCTTTTTTGAAAATGTAACACTGATTGGGTTGTGAACCACTCAAGGCTTGTGAGAAAGGTAACAACTTCGAATAATGAACATTTCAGTTCTCTTGGGAAGCAAACTTCGTCTACTGTTCATGCCATATCAGAATTCAATAGGGCAAATAGAACAGTACATGTGAGTTATCCAACACATCAAGTGGTTGATCATTACACGAAACAAGTGACGTCCAGATTAAACTTGAATACGGAACCGGTAATAAGTCGGCCTATATCCCTTGGTCTGAATGCTAATAACACATCAATAAAGATGATCAAAGGTATGACCATCGCATGAGAACCTAAATATTTAATGATGGAACTGGTTTATGGGCAGATCAATGGTAAACCAACGGTTAATAGGTATTGTGATCTTCTGGTCGGGAAATCGGAATTCCAAAAAATGTTTCCAAGAAAAAGCTTTAGTCCTTACTTTAGACTCTTTGCCACAGTTAAGGGAAGTCCAGCTGCTTACGTGTAAATGTGTGCCTGTATGATAGTCTTCGGATTAAATCGTTACTATGCTTCCTTGTTTATTCTCCGTCAAATTTGGAATCATTTGATGTCGATTGTCTGACGATTCTATTTCCAGTCCTCTTCTCCAAGAAACAGTAGGCTACTACGACAACAGCAATACGGTGTCCCTAATACAAGATATGAACTACAGGCCCATCCAGCAGGAGATGGGCCATTTTTTCAAATGGTTTTGAATGATGACAAGATAATGCCGCTCACAATTCCTAACCAGTTTCCGTCAGTTTAATATTCTCGAGGCAATAGTACACCTCATCTATACTTTCTCTTTGGTGATATTGTCTTAATTCAGGAACAAACTTATACCACACAAATCGGAAATAATCAGAAGTTATCTGCACTCATTGTATAAACGGCAAATAAATCCCACGTAGTCACTCTGTTTTGTATAACTAAGAACCATAAACTTAAATTGATAACAAGTAAAATTTACGACCGTCAGTCTAAGCTCACAATGAATCTATACAAATCGGACAAAATCGCCTTGACTTGATTGGAGAAGAGACACTTTCACCTCGACATGATCAGTTTCGATCGGCATTTCGGGCACTATTGAAAGGCTGTAACAGGATAATCCGTGGAAAATTAATATGTTTCAAGCTATACTGATGTCAATTTTCTTTATTAAAGATATCTTGTGAGATCTTGCAGACATACAAATCTCCCCTGGAGATACCACTCTCTGATCGACAATCCGTCTAATCACGATGCAACATTCCCGTCCAGATAAATTCCTGTTATTCTCAGGTCAAGATATAGGCACGGGGCAGAAGATGTACAAACATATTACAATGTAAATCAGTTAATAATAGCACAATTATTTGAAATCACTTATTGTGACCGAAATACCATATACCAACCATTGTATCATATTTTGACCCAAATACTGTACTCTAATCCAAGTACCAAATTCTTATCTGAATACAACTGTATTTTATTTAGATATATAAACTCCCATTCACATGTAAACATAGCATACCTCAATTCAAAACTCTATCGCAGTGTATTCAAGAAATATATTTTTTTTATGACTACCAAACTAGAGCAAAATTATAATTTCAGAAAAAAAATAAAACGTTCCAGACCAATCATGGAAATTTAAAATCGAAATTCGAGTAAATTTTCTTTTTTGCGCCTCGGTTAAATTAGAGCCTCGAAAGTGTTTATCAACACAGCACAGAAAAAGCCTACATGAAAACTGCACATTATTCCTAGTGCTTTACCGCTTAGCTATAGTAAAATGCAGAGGAGTTTCGATCAAATCACGCCATGATTTATTTGTCCGTTGTGTAGTCCATCGAGTCGTCAAATCCTAGAGCATTTTTCCATTGAAACTCATCGATTGGTTGAGACATATTCACCCCGCAAACGCAGATCCTTACTTGTGATGATAACCCTGGTTTTATGGAAAGATTGTGGGGAAAAAAGGGAGATCATAGATAACATTTTCGAGGTGTTTGTTTACTTGGGTTTGACGTCTTACTCAACGATATTTCACTTATATAACGACGGATTGTCGATTTCGCAGTGTGTCTCGCTTTGATACGTTGTAAAACTCACCATTAAACCGCTGGCATCGGGGTCATGGAATCATGGAAAGGTAGAAGAGTTAAGTACGAATGTCAGAAATACCTGTATCTTATACTTGATGTTCAATGTTAAACAATACTGAAAAGGAAGAATGATAAAGATAAGAATATTACTAGAATAGTGTAACTATTTTGAACACAATACTATGGCGCTTTTGTGGCATTATCAGAATCATCTCCTGATGAACATTGGTAAAACAACATAAACGAATTACATACGTTGGGGACGTTTTATTTTGCCTTCGCGCTCCGAGTTCTATGGGTCAACAAAATTCCGATCTGTTTGTGGTGTCTGTACTGCGGCTTGTTGTTGTCCTGTCAGTGTTTGGTGCAAGGGATTAATGACGGATTTCATCAGTCATTGGGCGAGCACGCTCTCCTTTGGTTGTAATAACCGTAGTCTCCAACTATCTAAACTGCCTTTGTGGCTCTCTACCGGTAGAACCCGGTAAAAAGGTAATACTCTCTCGAGATACACACTAGTTATATATTGTGGCTTACGAGATATTGTTCGGTGTTATACTTTACATGGATATAATAAATCTTCGGTAAATAAAGATGTGTTACGATATATCATATTGTAGAGATACAGGCACCTGCTAAATATACGACACTTTATATTTTAGATAGTGTTCAAAACGAATCCATTCTTGAATGTCTCGTCAGGATCCTAAACCCACAGGGAAATATTAAAATGGTCACAGCGATTAAATCGGATTCGGATACAATAGAGTTGACGATAGAGAGAGCAAAACAGTCCGAGAAATCTAACCAATCGATAAAAACATCTTAACCCAATGTCAATGTTTTCCACACCTTAAACAGTAATAATATTATCTGAATTTTGCTCTAACTTGGTCAGTATAAATTTAGGCCACGTTGCATTAATATATATATATATATACCTAAGATTCGTCTAACTAAACTCAATTCTGTAATAAAATGTCACAAATCCCACAACAACCAACCATTCCGTACAAAAACCAATGTTTGTAGCGAAGGCTAGCTAAGAGCTCAGATGGAAGCAGTGTTTTGCTCAGATGATACAATATGCAGAGTAATGCATTCCCTAAAACACTCTTGGGATCTTAGGTGTGTCGAACAGAATTAAAGATGGGATTTCTGTGAATATTTCAGTGGTTGGATCGATATGAATGTAAAATCGTGCTTGTAGAAAACAGATTGTGAAAACATAGCCTGTAATAAATCATGTTAATAAGTCTATTGCTCTTGTTCTACATTTTTTTATGTGTTTCCAACGCAGTCTCGGAAAATTTTTCTTCTACTATTTATGTGTTCTCTTTATGCCAACATCGTTGTAATCGGCAAAATGCGTATTACTTCTTTGAGTGCAATAAAAGAGGAAGGCACACAAAGTATAGCACAATATAAGGCAACAATTGTATGTTCTTCGAATGTGTATTAGACTGACATTATTAGGCTATAATGCTTAATGAGAAAACCATTTTCCAACCAATGTGACATTCAATATATTCATACACTTCAGTACTTTGTATAATATAAAAAAGAAATATAGATAGAAACAGTTCAATCCTGGGGGAAATGTTAAAACTTACAATATATAGGCGCATTTCGTTCTTGTAATAAATGTAAAAACATCAGACTGATACATAAACGAAAATATTCAGATATATTAAGAAATCTCAGTCCTATGCTAAATATATTATCTTCAGATTTGCAGACACATATAAGTCCTCTGAGCAAAATAAAAGCTTAAGATATTAATAAAATGTCTTGTGAGAAATGTAAACTCTTTAGAGATAAAGAAATATTTTTAGAAAATGTAAATATTATTGGGTTATGAAAAGTAACAACTTCGAATTCAGAGATATAAGAACATTTTAGTCACCAGAAGGAAAATGTACATAAATCAGATTTTCTCTTTCTTTAACTCTTTGCACGCGGCAAGCCGCTGACAGCGGCGATATTTGAGCCTTTTCAGAAAGAGAAAGTAAACTAACGAAGAAAATCTATACTTTTCTATAACTATGACTCTTTTTAAAAGTTATGGTCAATTACTTTACAAACGTCTTTTTTTCTATATACATTTTCTAAATAGATCCACATGTGAAAAACATATTCCGGAGGAAAAGAGTTAAAGAAGCTCCCTCTCCTCTACTATCTATGTCAGGGCAGAATAAGAACTTTATAATAAAGCAAAGAGAACAGTATGTGCGAGTTGTCCAAGATCTCAAGTGGTAGATCATTAAGCAAAAACAGTGACTTACACGTTAAACGTGAATACAGAACTGGTAATAAGTCGGCCTATCCCTTGATCTGTACCCTGAAAACACATCAATAAAGATCCTCCAAAGTAAGACCACAGTATTAGGATCTAAATCCTTACTGATGGAACTGGTTTGTGAGCAGATCAATGGTAAATCGATGGTTATTACACATTGTGATCGTATGGTCGTGAACTCAGACTTCCAGGAA
>JAVFBW010127290.1:0-14152 GCA_034783835.1 Mopalia ciliata
ATAAGATCCTATATGATTTGTCTATGGAATTCTGTAGCATCCTTTAACATCCTATACATTTGTAATGGGATCCTATAGAATGTCAAAAATCCTATAGGATTTCATTTCTCTATATGTTGTCCAAAATCCTATTGAAAGTCATAATCCTATAGGATTTCATAATCCTATAGGATGTCCAAAATCTAATAGGATTTAATTTTCCTATAGGATGTTCAAAATCCTTTAGGATTTTATTATCCTCTATGTTGTCCAAAATCTTATAGAGAGTCATAATCCTACAGGATGTCCAAAATCCTATTGGATTTTATTATCCTGTATGTTGTCCACTATCCTATGGAATTTCCTTATCCTATAGGATGTCCAAAACCCTATAGTATATCATTATCCTATAGGGTGTCCAAAATCATATAGTATTTTATGTAAGGGATGGTACATTCTCAGTTGAACCCATGTTTACATTGTCTCTTCGCGACATAGAACTGATCTAAAGACATATTGAAGCATCTTCAAACGTCTCGACTATCGATTCTAGATGAGGCTGTTAAAAGCGTAAACTGGAAACCCTTGCTCCCTGATTCAGACAATTAAAGTCCAATTTCATTTGCCCGATAACCACTTCGCTGTTACGTCCCTTTCTTCAGGCGACGCAAATTACACGTAAAAGATACTTCCTGTAAAGTTTATGTAATATCGACACATACAGGTCTTATTGATATAACAATTGCCGACAATTACTTACAAACACATCTAGCCTTAATATGCGGCAGCAATAAAGGATACCAAAATGACAATAGAGAGTAAAAATGTCGACTTCTGTATATTAATACTATATATGTTTTTTTTTTATCAGTTCAGGCCAAAAGTTTGTGATTTTGTGTGCCAAAAAGTAGGAAATGTGATCATAACTGTTAGTAGCGCTATTCGTTTTTTAGTTTCATTGTTAGTTCCTTTCACTTGTTTCAAACATTGAAAGGTAAAATTGAAGACCTTTCGCGAAACAATCACAAATATTTTGTTATATTAACATATATATAGTACAGATATTTATTTCCATTAGGAAGTTGGAAAAGTGTTCAAAATCTGTTTAGCTACATGACAAGTTACCATTAGGTTCAGCTTTGTTCTTAGTGAATTATAGATCCGAGTACAATATGTGTAACACTCAGAAAATAAGGTTGATTGAACCAGAATTGATAGACTTTCATTTGAACCGGTGTTTACCCTGTTTCTTCAGGAGCAAGAACAAATTGTACATACATGATGAAGCCATGTTTTTATGTCTCTACTATCGATTATAGTTGAAATTGAGGTGAACTTTAACTGGAAACTCTGCTCCCAGCTTTCCACAATTATAGTCAAATTACATTTGTCTGATAACGATAAAAAGGAAACTAATATTCCAATTGTGTCCTATCGATTGCACACCTAGCTTCCCTCATCCGTGAAATATTCCAATAAATCAATCGATTTTTGACAAACAATTATTCCGTTAATACAAAATTATTGATAACTGGTGTAATGCTAGATACAAAGTACCCCAACCGCCACACAAAAGCATTTAATTTGATAAAAAAACATGATCTTATCTCACATATACATTTTTTGTATATACAATTTTTTATAGTAGACATTGTAAAATTTCATCGAATCTGTATTGCTTTATGTAGTGTTTGAGTCTTAAAACTTATTCTTGCTTGGAACTAAGTGGATAGAACGCTTTCATATCTTTTATGTATTTCGGTTGGTTGAGTGATTACTGTTTTACGCCACATTCAGTTGTTTTTCAACTAAGGTGTGTCAGGTCTTTGGTTGCTATCAGAGGTAACGAGAGTCGCTCATTCTTCCATTTGGTTGCCATGCCGTCATATGTCTGAAATAACAGATACGCAAATTCTTCAACCCTATATGAAGTAGAAAAATACGACAAGAATATATAACCCTATAGTTAGAGAGGCGATTAATCGAGAAGCACAGTTAATCAAATTATTTATAGATTTACATGTATCAAAATAATATGCTATATGTAACGTTAGGTCCAACGTGTTACTGTCATATAATTAGTTACATGTAAAAGGCATGTCCATTTTAACAAAGGTCGTATAGGCGGTTGCCTTATTCGTTCTACGATTGTATGTATTACACAAAATAATGTAACATATATGCAATAAACAAATATCCAATACTTTGAATATTGACATTTTCATAAAGCAATTCTCGAACAAATATTCATTAACAAGTTTTTCTAACTCGTGAGAACGCATAGAAACAACGAAGTAAAACTAGAACATTTGCAAGCAGGCAAACCTATTGCATATTTAACGAGGAAAAGCAAAGAACATCTTGTGTAGACCAAGGCGAAGAAGCTGGGCTGATCGGAGCTGACGGCTTCTCATCTGAATATGCTGGTCTACATCAGCGCGAAGAATCTGGACTGATTACAGTTGACGGTTTGTCATATGAATATGCCGGCATAGACCACAGCGAAGACGCTGGACTGATCGCAGTTGAGGGCTTCTCATAAGAATATGTCAGCATAGATCGAAGTGAAAAAGCTGGACTGGTCACCACTAACAGTTTCTCATCTGAACATGCCGGCATAGATTAAAGCGTAGAAGCTGGACTGATTAGAACTGATGAGTTCTCATCTGGCTATGCTGACATATGAATTAAGTGCGGCAGTGAACCCCGATATAACAAAGAAACAAACTAATTATCCGTTCCTCAGGTGCGGCTATGTATTAAACAAGGGAACAGTTTCAACATGCAATCGACACACGTGTATGCATACAAACTGTATTGAATTGAAAACAGGTTACCCTTTCATTCAAAACCGTACATATGCATAGAAAACCCCAAGTTTATCACTGCATGATGTGACTATCGGTTTGGATTGAAATGGATGTGACTATGTCTGTTCACCAGTGGATTAGACTAATCAACAGGGCATATTTAATAGGCTAGCATCCGGTTAGTAAGTCCAAAACTCTTATGATTATTTTAAAAAAAAGCGTTCGTTGAAGATGTTATCAGTGTTCACAGTGGTCGATCTTTCTGATGTCGTGGTAACTGTTTATTGTGACTGTCTAAGCAGTGAACACGTAGTGAGTACCTACTAACAAACAGTAGGCAAAACCTTAATGGTAGGACCAAGAAGTAAATCCCTACTCAATGGTGCAGTTTGGTGCGTTTATGTTTGTGACCTTATTCAGTAAATCTCAGAAATTTTTACATCGAGAGATTTGATTACTTTTAGTGTAAAATGGTAGTCGTAAAAGATGCCGTCCGACAGTCTAGACAAATAAAAATTGATCTGAACAAATTAGTACGGATGATACTGCGTCAGAAATAAACAACGGTAGATGGGTAAAATGTTCCAGGAATACCAACTATGTGGGTGAACTGTATCGGGAATACCAACTATGTGGATGAACTTTACCGGGAATACCAACTCTGTGGATGAACTGTACCAGGAATGCCAACTCTGTGGGTGAACTGTACCAGGAATACCAACTATGTGGATGAACTGTACCGGGAATACCAACTCTATGGATGAACTGTACCGGGAATACCAACTATGTGGATGAACTGTACCGGGAATACCAACTCTGTTGGTGAACTGTACCAGGAATACCAACTATGTGGATGAACTGTACCGGGAATACCAACTATGTGGACGAACTGTACCAGGAATACAAACTATGTGGGTGAACTGTATCAGGAATACCATCTATGTGGATGAGCTGTACCATGAAAACCAACTATGTGGATGAACTGTACAAGGAATACCAACTATGTGGGTGAACTGTACTGGGAATACCAACTCTGTGGGTTAACTATATCAGGAATACCAAATATGTGGATGAACTGTACAAGGAATACCAACTATGTGGATGAACTGTACAAGGAATACCAACTATGTGGATGAACGTGTCAGGAATACCAACTATGTGGATGAACTGTACCAGGAATACCAACTATGTGGATGAACTGTACAAGGAATACAAACTATGTGGGTGAACTGTATCAGGAATACCAACTATGTGGATGAACTGAACCAGGAATACCAACTATGTGGGTGAACTGTATGGGGAATACCAACTCTGTTGGTTAACTGTATCAGGAATACCAACTATGTGGATGAACTGTACAAGGAATACCAAATCTGTGGGTTAACTGTATCAGGACTACCAACTATGTGGATGAACTGTAGTAGAAATACCAACTATGTGGATAAACTTTACCAGGAATACCAACTATGTAGGTGAACTATATCAGGAATACCAACTATGTGGATGAACTGTACAAGGAATACCAACTCTGCGGGTTAACTGTATCAGGAATACCAACTATGTGGATGAACTGTACCAGGAATACCAACTATGTGGGTGAACTGTATCAGGAATACCAACTATGTGGATGAACTGTACCAGGAATACCAACTATGTGGATGAACTGTACAAGGAATACCAACTATGTGGATGAACTGTACCAGGAATACAAACTATGTGGGTGAACTGTATCAGGAATACCAACTATGTGGATGAACTGTACCAGGAATGCCAACTATGTGAATGAACTGTACCGGGAATACCAACTATGTGGATGAACTGTACCAGGAATGCCAACTATGTGAATGAACTGTACCAGGAATACAAACTATGTGGATGAACTGTAGTAGAAATACCAACTATGTTGATAAACTTTACCAGGAATACTAACTAAGTGGATGAACTGTATCAGGAATACTAACTATGTGGATGAAGTGTACCAGGAATATCAACTATGTAGATGAACTGTACCAGGAATGCCAACTATGTGGATGAACTGTACCGGGAATACCAACTATGTGGATGAACTATGCCAGGAATACCAGCTATGTGGATGAACTGTATCAGGAATACCAACTATGTGGATGAACTGTGCCAGGAATACCAACTATGTGGATGAACTGTACCAGGAATACCAACTATGTGGATGAACTGTACCAGGAATGCCAACTATGTGGATGAACTGTGTCAGGAATACCAGCTATGTGGGTGAACTGTACCAGGAATACCAACTATGTCGATGAACTGTACCGGGAATACCAACTATGTGGATAAACTGTACCAGGAATACCAACAATGTGGATGAACTGTGCAAGGATTAACAACGATGTCGATGAGCCATTCCGGGAATATCAATTATGTGGATGAACTGTACCAGAAATACCAACTATGTCGATGAACTGTACCAGGAATACCAACTCTGTGGATGAACTGTATCAGGAACACTGTTAGTATTAATATAAATAATGGTGGAATTATTTCATAGAATAATACATGTAGACGATTTGAAAGTGAGTTGAATAAGAATTATTTTGTGTCTTTAATAAAACGTTTTCAGTTAGTATACCGCTATTCTGTGTCATGTGGATGGGCATATTTTCTCATGTTAACGCGTGTGGTAAAAGTATTATACACTGTAATATGTATGTTTGGGTTGAACATGGATTTCATTGATTCTCGTTGATAATGTTTCGTTCATTTGTTCCTTGAGGCAAAGTAAAGGAATGCAGGATTCCTAACAAATGTATTCTTAACGATGGGACACGATTATTTGGCAGCGCGTTTATTTTCACTGAACAAGACACTGTGTACACTGGATAAAAGAAGTTAGACTCTCCTTCAAACCTTTCAATAAGGACAAACGAGCTGTAATGTCTCTTTCTCCAGGCGATGCCAATTACAAGTAAACGATACAAAGTCTTCATATACAGACCCTATTGATTTCACCATTGTCGACTTTTACATACAAAAAACCCACCCAGTCTTAATATTCTACATTATTAAAGGGTACTAGAACACTTGGAAAAATCGATTTTTCCGTTTAAATGTTTTGCGACCAAACTATATACTCATAATATAAAAAAAAAATTTCACCAAAAGAGTCACCAAGTTCGTTTTGATTATTTCTAGGCTCTAAATCCAGTAACAATGTGATCAAAATAATTGTAACTAACGAGGGTACAAGGTAAACATACCGTCTTATGTTTATCAATATTATCAGAAGTTCATAACTAGAAATGAGCACCCGTATCAGTAGCATGTTCGCATTGTTTTATAAATAAGTCTGTTCAATAACCAGTGGCTGGGACTGTCAGAATAGTTGCAATGAAAAACACAGACTTTCACCACAATAGTACTATTTTATTGTGTGTGTTTGAGATGATTTTATTAAAAAAGTGACAAAAATGTATAATACGTTTGAAATAAATCAAAATAAAGTTATAAATAAAAATCGATCCTAGCCATGGTAACAATATAATAAACTAGAACAAGTCCGTGTCCTCCTGTGGATGCGAACACGATACTCCCAATCTGCAGACGAATTTCCCAGAATTCCAGACTGAAAATCAGCAAACGAAATATGATCAGATCTAGTAAAGGCGCTATTTGAGTAAGTTTTGTTGTAGGCGTCTTTCTCCTCCTTTAAATAGCCACGTAATACTGAAAGGTACAACTGAGGAAAATTCGCGTAACCAGAAGTAATTGTCGTTTAGCCTCCAGTATTTTTTTATTTATTTCTATACATAATAAAAAAGCATATGGTAGTTAAACGGTGTTCTAATCTATTCTAAGCTAGAGCAAATACTAATTTGGCCGTGAGTGAGTAGACAATGTGTAGACCGGAGTAAAGAAGCTAGACTTAATCAGAGTTGATAGCTTCTCATTTGAGTCCTTGTTTACATTACCTCTTCTTGAGTGAGAACAAATTCTATGGACGTGTTGAAGTTATCTTCTGACCACTCCACGATCGATCCTAAAAAGTGTTGGAATCTAAGGCCATATCCAAACAAATGCTTCCAGCCTTCAGCCTCACACAATTAAAGTCAAATTCGATTTTGCTGATAAATTCGTGGTGTCTAAGGAATGTCTGCATGATGTTTGTTTCAATGGAGAAAACGGAGCAGTAATGTCCGTTTCTCTAGGCGATGTCAATTACATGTATAGAGACCGTATTGGTTTAACTATTGTGGACTTTTGTAAATTTCTAGTATGTGTGTATGTATGTGAAATGTTCTATAGCTAATCTAGATTACGCTCATGGCTGTAGAGAAAAAAATGTTCGAATTGGTCGAACACTGAAATTACAGTAAAAGTTCCAAATGCATCGACTTCAATGCATGCTTTCCATTTCCAAACAAACTTTTAATAAGTCAATCGATAATAATAAGCCTTCTTTATCATGGATAACATGGATATCATGGATGGCGAGGCAGTGGGAAACCGCCATGGTCTGTTGGGTGGCACTGAAACGTCTTCAGTACATTGGACTGGCGAGGCAGTGGGAAACCGGTTTGGTCTATTGGGTGGCACTGAAATGTCTTCAATACATTGGACTGGCGAGGTAGTTGGAAACCAGTCTGGTATATTGGGTGACACTGAAATGTTTTCAGTGCATTGGACTGGCGAGGCAGTTGGCAACCGGTCTGGTCTATTGGGTGGCACTGAAATGTCTTAAGTACATTGGACTAGCGAGGCAGTTGGAAACTTGTCTGGTCTGTCAGGTGGCACTGCAATGTCTTCAATACTTTGGATTGGCGAGGCAGTGGGAAACCGCCCTGGTCTATTGGGTGGCACTGAAATGTCTTCAATATATTGGATTAGCGAGGCAGTGGGAACCCGCCCTGGTCTATTGGGTGGCACTGAAATGTCTTCAATACATTGGATTGACGAGGCAGTGGGAAACCGCCCTGGTCTATTGGGTGACACTGAAATGTCTTCAATACATTGGATTGGCGAGGCAGTGGGAAACCAGCGTAGTTTATTTGTGACACTGAAATGTCGCAGCACATTGGACTGGCTATTGTGTTTGAAACTTTATCGTGCTATCAGATTTTTTATTTGTTCTATTGGTGGTAAATCAGAAAGATGAATCCTCATTTTGTTGCCCCTCTAGAGTCAAACATAAGATACACTAAATACTTGTCCAATTTCCCTTATGAATATAGTATCTGGACAACCGAGCCTTGGGAATTCAACTTAGACCATTTAAACAAGTCGAGAAATATAAACAATGTAGGCTATTATTGCTCAATACTTTTGTTATGAGAGAGCCAACGGATTATCTCTCCTATGGTCTACAGGTAATACTATTTATTTTCATGACAATCCGTGTTGTCAATGAATCACTTTTGGCCTCACCTGTTACTCTAACTACATCCGTTATATGACGAAATCAAATCTAAATGTGGCCCGTCTAGACCGCCGTTAACACTTATTATCATCAAAATAGCTTACTGTGTATTTTAAATCTTTTCTTTCGATGGAAAATTCCCCTGTACTGCCTGTACTTTGTTATGTGAATCGCAATAACATTTTTGATAAGCCCATGTGGGACATATGGACGGTGTACAGGTATGTCTGTTTGTTTGATGATTAGCGTCGGTCTCGAGGGTATTTCAATATGACGAAGGGTTATTCACGTCTCATTCTACCTAAGCTTAATACCATGGAATACCCTTTAAAAACAACTCTTGTCGGAGACATCTCGGGTGACTGCCTCATATACCAAGGGTCGACTGGGGGGACCAAAATAAGTTAGAAGCTTGTGTAAAATAACAAATACAATTACCGCTTATTCTCATTGAATTATAGACCCAAGTAAAACTCGTCCACACAGATGCACATATGTTTGCAGATCCGAGTTGGCAGGTTCTCCCCCAATACATGATTACACTAGGTATTCATGGACGAGAACAGAACCTTTGCTTGCGTGTTGAGCTTGTATCTTCCATTGATCCCCAGAGTAGTGGCCAGCTCACAGCTATTGTGAACCTATGGATGTGATACTGGAGGAACATTAATTTTTCAGGACTAGATGGTCGCGATAATAGTGTGGATATTTATCGCTGGAGTAAATCGTAGTCATATAAGTGCCTGGCCACCGTTTTCAATCAGTCATTCAATCAACTGACTATCCACTCGGCCGCCCTATTGATCGATTAATCGATGTTATAACAGAGTGCTAGGGTAAATGGTATCCCAAAAAGCTTGCTCAGTTCTCCATTCTTGACAAAATTGCAGTTTAACACCATTTTACTGACAACCCACTTTCTAAAGAGTCTCTGATAGAAGAGGTAACTTCAGTGGGGACCGGCGTAGCTCTAATTATCCTTCATCTAGGTACTGTCAATTATTGAACAAGGAC
This sequence comes from Mopalia ciliata, assembly GCA_034783835.1. NCBI lineage: Eukaryota > Metazoa > Mollusca > Polyplacophora > Chitonida > Mopaliidae > Mopalia > Mopalia ciliata. The sequence goes on from JAVFBW010127290.1 coordinate 9,193, forward strand.
ACATTGATCAACTTGTAAACGATAGGCGTACTCTAGATATAGTGGGTATTGATTTAGAAATAACAGACCTTCTCAAATAGAGCCTCTCATCCGCGTACAAAACCTTACACGGCACGGTCTACAAACGCTCAGACAGCCAAGTCGATACCTACTTTAAAGCGATAGACAACTGTTAACACATGAAAAGAGTTTGTGTTTTTGCTTCTGTTTCACCAAAACAATGGACTGTACAATTTCTTTCCATGCTGAAAAAAAGAAGTTTATACAACCGAGTAGTGCGGCTGAACTGCTGGCTACAGCTTACCGCCGAGCATTAACTCATACTTGATGAGTTCTCTCTACCCCTTGGAATTCCGAGGAAAAACAGCTATCACCCAAGTCAAGGCAACAAGACAATATAGGATTAAAGCTTTAACACTATTCGCACTTTTGCTTGGACGTTTCTTCACCTTGTATATATGATGTGTGTATTTGACGATTAACCTTTTCCCGGTTCGACGTCACTCAAAAGCAGTCGGCTGACCAATTTGTGCTGTCTATTGGGGGCAATACAGCATTCCACTCCTCTCGTCCTTGTCGCATTGGGGACGGTACAGCATGCCACGCCTCTCGCCCTTGTCGCATTGGGGACAGTACAGCGAGCCACGCCTCTCACCCTTGACGCATTGGGGACAGTACAGCATGTCACGCCTCTCACCCTTGTCGCATTGGGATCAGTACGGCAAACAACGCCTCTTACCCTTGTCGCATAGGGGACAGTACAGCATGCCAGGCCTCTCTCACTTGGCGGTATGGGGGACAGTACAGCATGCCACGCCTCTTACCCTTGGCGGTATGGGGGGCAGTACAGCATGCCAGGCCACTCGCCCTTGGTGGTATGGGGGGGGGGGGGGGCAGTACAGCATGCCACTCCTCTTACCCTTGTCGCATTAAGGGCAGTATAGCATGCCAGGCCTCTTACCCTTGTCGCATTAAAGACAGTATAGCATGCCACGCCTCTCACGCTTGACACCTTTTCAATACCACATGTTGAGTTCGGTCAACAACGTTTCAGATCTGAAAAGGGTGTGAATTTCAAGTCCGGAAATGTTCTATGAATAACTCTAAAGCTGGTAATCCGTTTACCTGTGTAATTGTCATGCAGGTTTTGAAAACCCAATCATATTTTCAGTCATATCAATTAGATTGCTAAATAATTATGTTTAGAAATGAGCTTAACGTACAACCTCAACCCTCAGATTCATGCACCGAAAGTGACTAGGTCTGTCATCTTGATTGAGATTTTTCTTGAGAATATCGGGGAATATAGTATTGATTGCTACATTCTTTAAGACAGTCATAAGTCTATGCTTTGATCTGGGAGTGGTGTTTCCTTCTATTTTTGATCCTCATTCAGAGTATATAGCAACCTGCAACGTTACGGCCTAGCTGCATGTTCGCAGTGATCAATGTATCAGTCATTCGTGGACACCCGTGTGGTCTATATCTATAATGATCATGGGCACCCGTGTGGTCTGTATCCATGATGATCATGGACACCCGTGTGGTCTGTATCCATGATGATCATGGACACCCGTGTGGTCTGTATCCATGATGATAATGGACACCCGTGTGGTCTGTATCTATGACATTCATGGACACCCTTGTGGTCTGTATCTATGATGATCATGGACACCCGTGTGGTCTGTATCTATGATGATCATGGACACCCGTGTGGTCTGTATCTATGATGATGATGGGCAATCGTTGGCTGTTTTAACCAGGCATTTGTATCTGAACGAGCGGCTATTAAAGTGGTCTAGGTGGCTGGCATTTTAACGAATTGACCCGCAGTATAGGGACAGTGGTCCCGTGGTTTGAATGTATTGTGATCTTCTTTCGTACGGCTAAAAGTGTGATTTTTTACTAGATTTTCTTTCCGGTTTCTTAAGAGTAGATAGGCAGGGAAGCATAGAAGTGAACAGTCTGTCGTCATGAAAGTGAAATACCCTTGAGTACCACGTTAAACCCCATTCTCAAAATCACACGGCTGACCTTCCTGTAATGTAAGTGTCTCACAGTGGACCGAATGCATATTAGGGAGTCACACGGGTTGACTCCGGCATGGTGGGTTTACGAGGATTTGTGTCGGTTTTCCATTGTAAGAGTAAAACGTGCACATGCATTTAAATGTTTGACACATGCATACTTGAGCAATTTAGACTCGTGAAGTTTATCATCTTATCAAGTGATTATATTTTTTTTATTACGAGAGATATAACAGTGTCTTGCCAAAAGCAACAAATCCTTTTATTAAGCATTGAGTAGACATTGAGACAGTGTTCTTATTTCACACCGGGGAGGTTTAACAGTCTAGGGATGAATTTTGAAACGGCTTTCGCGATGACTTTGGACGTGAAGAAACTGGTTGATCGTTTGATGTCGTGGAGACGGTTCATTGCTAATGGCTAAATAGCGATAGGCTTACGTACAAATTAATTAACATCTCTAATAGTAAATCATACGGAATGTCTACGACCCTTCACACTACCAACCCTAAATTATATTCGGTTTCACTGGAGCGATTTTATAAGGTTTATCTTGAAATAACACCGCCACCTGAGAAGATACCGTACGTCTGATTGTTTCCAGGAATCGAAATTGACTGTTAGACTATTTCTTTGATGCTCTTCCAGCACAGCTTTTTTGTTTTGACGTTGTCTTTGTTTCCGGTGCGTCAGTGGTGTTTATTTTCATCCAATCATTTTGCACTCTTATCACTGTCTTGTAGTTGTGGGTAACTCAATAAACTACCACTAAATAACATGACCAGATGAAGGTCTAAATGTTGAACCAATTGCGTTCTTTATTCTGACTTCGACAAGATAGCATTTCAAGTTTGAATCCTACATATAGAACTAGATCAATCACGCCAAAAATGTTTTCCTACTTTCAATAAAAACTTGTTTAGCTAGTATTCAAATACTACGTATAATGTGGAAGACCATTTAAGAACTTGATTAGTTATAACCATATTTGGGGTAGATAGTATGTCGGCACTGAACAACTATTTCATTTATTCTCGTTGATGATTTTTTCATTCAGTTTTTCCTCATAATGAAAAAGACATAATCAGTTTTCTGAAAACATCTTTTCTAAACGATAACCTATAATAATTTGACCCAGGGTTTATTATTGAGTGAAATACAGATCAAAGTACATATTCTGTGGACCGGAGAAAAGAAGTTAGACTAAATCAGAGCTGATAGATTCTCATTTGAATCATTGTTTACATTGCCTCTTCATGTGTGAGCATGGGTGCAATGGCCGTGTTGAAGCCGTCTTCTGGCATCTTCTATCGATCTTTATAGTGTTTGAGGTGAATGTGCCCTCTAAACCCTGTCCAACGTATATAAACATAACAGATATAGTGTTAATGTACTAACGAGCGTAAACTTGCTATGTAAGTTTTATACCCTACCCCCTTTCCCATCGTCTGCTTCTTACACCGCCCAGGCAAGTCTTTACAAAATAACTCTATAGATCATGTTGATTTGATGAAGTGATGTCCATTGTGAGTTTGAAATCCTTTTGTGTTGTTAAGAAAGTGCCCATTACTATTGTTGGATAAAACCAGAAAGTCTTTCTCTTCTACCAAGACCTCATCTAACAAATCGTCCATATAAGAGACGTTTGGTGGGTTAAGTTGGCCAGGCGGACTGCATTTCGCTGTATTCCTAGAGTGGTACATCTGATCCATAGTCTGCATAACGGCCGCAACTGGTTTTCAGTTATGCTGAAAAAAAGTGCTATCAGAAAAATTACCACAATATTATCTATGTGTTTGATATGTTTTGAATAACAGGAAAGTTGGAGTGTGCATATAACATATAACTAGCGATCAATTATATCATCAGAACGTTTACTGTTTTCATCTGACAGTTAAGCTAAATTATAGTCTTATTTAAATTAAATTATTTAAAGTCCTGTCATATGATATGTACCATTTCAATTAATTATTTGATACTTATATATTTGCACGTGTTTGTTTGTTATCTTCCCATATGCGGGTCCGTCTGGGCCTATGTAGTTGAAGTTAATGAATAAAATAAATAATTTAAAATAGAGTTCACATCGATTTCTATATACTAAACAAATATGTCGAAAATGCATAATCGTCTGCTTTTACAAAATGTCTAGATGGTGATTCTACAGAAGGGATATTTCTTGGGAGTGTTTAGAAAGCGAGCATTATCAGTTTTTGCGTTATTTGGTTTAACACTATCCTGCACTGAACAGACACTAATTCGCGAATTGAAATCGAACTCAAGACCATGGCAACAAATTCCCAGCTGTGAATTGATTGATTGATCGGTGTTTTACGCCATTTACGGCGGTATTTCAGCTACGCTGTGGCGTGAACATATCGTCAAATTCTTTTATCCCAAAATCTCTACCTAAAGATAAATTTCAATCAGACTGCATCTTTGGCAGTAAACATCAAAATAGAAACAAATCACCCAAGATGGACATACATTAGTGTTTACTAGGGTTTTCAAGTTTTTAGTTGTCTGGGGGGTAAAAAAAAAAAAATGTAAAACAATCACACTTTCCACTCTGAATAAAAAACCCTGCAAATCCCGTGCCCAAATCTACGTCAGACACAGCATCCATACTTATTCATTAAGGTCAATGCGACGTTTTCGTTTTGTCGAGGCCGGTTGCTACTGTGTCTGCAATAGAGGGAGGCATCAAATCGGTTTGCCAGAGCAACTTGCTACGTTCCAGCTAATTGATGGTTCTGGAGAGAGGTGTTCAACCCTCGATGTTAATTACATTGATTGGCTGTTCAAACCGAAACGTTTGGACAGCGTTAATGGCGACCACCTAGACTTAAACATTTAGGGCCGAATTCATAAAGGTGTTTTAAGGTGCGTGCAGTTAAAACGCGCTTATCTTTTACACGGGGGATAAAACACTA
>JAVFBW010127301.1:776-14151 GCA_034783835.1 Mopalia ciliata
GTTAAATTTACCCAGAAAACTCTCGACCTTCCGCTGGTGGCTGACATACCAACCCATATACGGTTCGCAGGAATCAAACCCGCAACCCCAGAGGTGAGGGGGATATGTGGACCAGAAGCATGCACTCACTAGAGTGAACACACGAAACCACTCCGCCACAGAGAGCCAGATCACTTTGTGGAACGAACTCTTCGTCATCTCCGAGCTTAAACGAAGCCGATCCGTGTATTGAGTTGTATTGGGTCTGTCATGTCCTGTCTTTGTTTGTTGTCAGTGACATCGGCGACATATGAGTGAAATAGTTTTTACCTCAATCACCTTAACCACGAACTGGCGTCAGAAACCTGTGCAGACCTGTGCCATAATGTCATTCTACGAAGACGGCACGATGTGTCAGAAACCTTCATATCAGGTAGCTAGGTTAGAAACTTTGACAAAAGTGCAATGAAGTATTAGCGGATTCGAGTCCGTCTGTCTCATAAAGGTGCACTACTGGCTTTATTATCATTCATTCTAGGCAAAACATCACGTCACGTTAAGAGTAACGCGTTGACTGATTGCCTGTACATGATAAGTAACGTGGGAAACTACGAGAAAAGCCATCGTTCGTCCTACTCGTCTGTCTACTTCAGCTATATGGGCGAGTCACATGATGAAACTCCGGTTATCCCGAGGATGGTGTACGACTCTTTCTTTCGGTTTGTCCCATTCAATATCTACTATTTAAGTAAAGCATAGTGTGAAGTGGACAGTCCATGGTCATATAAGTGAAATACCTTCATTAAGTACGATGCTAGCCCCCAATCAAATCAACAAACACGCGAAGAAAGAATATGGGATCTAGAGGGACCGATAGCCATGCTTCATGAACCTGGATAGGCCTTCACTATGTATCCTTCCAAGTCTTAAGAGATCACACTGCTATTTCTTAATTCTATTGGCAAAGTAAATATACCAGATGATCGTGTTAAGCCTTGATAGATGTCCAAAGATATGGTGTAACAAATCACCTTATGTGATTGGTATTGATATAAATGTGCAAACATGGCCTCGCCAGTCCCGTCTGACATTATTATGTCAGAAAGATTAATAATCCAATTACAACCACATCTCAAAAACGCTACCGTGTTTTGTTTGTCGATGTTTTCTAACGCAATCACCTTAATTTAAGCCACCGTAATAATGCAAGGGACAACGTGTGAAGTGGACAATCCAACGTCCTATAAAAACCCTTGAGTACGAAGCTAAACCCCAATCAAACAGTTTAAGCATTCAACTAAGTCTTAGTCAAGTTTTCTCGGGTTCACAAAGGCCACAGTTTCAGTTGTCCAATACAAACACAGATAATACCAGGGCTATGGTAAAGACCAAATTCAGCGGAAACAAGCCAAAGTCGTCCGTGGTTGCGTTCGCGCGAGTCACTCGGGCCTCTCCGAGTCAGCCCAGGCGTCCCTTGCTCCGTTCGCGCGTATAACCTAGGTCAAGTCGGGTGTGCCACTTTATCGTTCAAGCGTCTAGTGTCGTCACACTCGGGTCACCCCCAGTTCCCCCCAGCTTCAGAGCAGGGTAAGCTATGGGAATCAAGTGACCATTATAGCAGACAACGCTTCAGAAAAGCAAACTGACAAGCTGTTATTTTAATTTACATCACCCTTGCGTATCAATTAGGCATCATATTTGTAGTATTTTCGTTATTTTTGGGGATAACACTTTCTTAGTTTGAACTGATTCTAGTCCAGAAAACTTTGCAGGTTGAAACCCGTCCGAAAATCGAACCCACGACCCTCAGAGTAAGGCGCCGAATCACCAGCAGTAAATTCCGGCCACCTAGATCACTCAGCCACCCGGCCCCTTCTACAAAATAGAAGGTTAGTCAGCTGCAGTCTAGATAGCGGACATTCACATGTTATGAGGTTTCACTTTCAGTTTATACTTCCATCTTCAATTGACCTCTGAAAGCCTTCACGCGCCGGAAGAATCTTTTAGGAAAGTATGATGTCATGTCATCCTAGTCGGGGTCACATGTTGTACACAAAGAAAAATTGCAACTCGATTCAAAGTGGGTTGTGTAAATGGTATTGTTTTGCTGTGCGCGTATCGGTTCGCCATGTTTACATGCTCAGTCGGTAAACTTTGGTTCGCCGGCGGAAACTTGGCGTTTAACAAACAAGATTTTGAGAACCAGCTCTGAGACTGGTCAATTTAAGAAACCAAACATCTTTATAAGTTAAGGGATTTCGTTAAACCTCAATAGCGACAAATAAAATCGCGTTTTACAGATCTGATTTTAACTTTAAACAGACTTATTTTCGATTCAAGTCGACTCGTGAATCTCACTATCTTCAGTTCCCATCTCTCATTAATCACAGTTGTCCAGATTTTAAAGTTTAAACCACGTTTTAGGCTACGCTCGTGTTGAATGTGGACGGTTAGGTCATTTATGGGACGCTGCTTTAAATTACTTTTAAATTTTCAATTAAATAGTTACGTTTGTTGCGATTTAAAGAGAGTCTGTCAGACCATTATACAGGACTGTAACAATGAAGTGCATGTGTAATTGTGTTGCGAGAGACTTAAAAGCCACATCATTCTATTCCTGTCACTAGTTGGCAGCTACGGAAGCAGCGGGTTTATTAACTCCACTTCATTCACACATTCACTTCGTTTTCTTCAATGATAGAAAGTTTTACGGATTTTTTTAAGGCGACACACGCACATCAATCAACATTGTTTTTCACACAAAGATGGCCATCAACTCTCATGCCAAACTCATTAATTGTAAAATGAGAGTCATGTAGTCCCTTGAGAAGAAATGGATGATGACATTCCCGGAATTCTAAACGTAATGTGTTCCACTCGTCATGGGTTGTGTTTCTCCGAAACACAATTAGGCTAACAATTTAATCAACAACTTTAAGTTCAGTACTTAGAAAAGGTGCAGCAAGAACCAGAAATGTTATTTTGTGTTAGTTCATAGAATGCTTTGTAATACATATTTTTGCAAAAACTTTGTTTGATTGGCTTTTAGCGTCGCAGCCTCGTTTTTCACTCATATATATCATGATGGAAACATCGTAGAAAACAAGCTCTCGTTTGCCGGAGCGACCTCGTGTGACCCTTATAAATATGAAATCGACAAGGGGACAGAAACCCGTGAGCATTTCTTAGACGGATGATCAGCAGTCCCGACACGTTAATCACGGAAACACGGTCGACATATATTCCAACAATAATTGACTCTAGCACAACCACAAAATGTAAGGAGTTTGCAAAATGATGCAAAGCAAAGATGGCATTACTACTCTTCAAACAACATGCCTTAAGCTAGAGGGATTGGGCAAGAAAAAAAGAGTTCTTAAACAGTAACTGAATATGGACACGCGAGATTAATGTTAAACATTATATCAGAAAAATGATGTTAAAGGCCGTGGCTTAGTGGATAGCGTGTGCTTTCACTTATCCTACGTCGATGTACTCGCGGGGATGATTTTTACGAGGTTTCATCCTGGTTTTCCACTCTCCATAAGGAAAGGCGCAGCGTGAAATGTACCATCCGTTGTCATATTAGTGAAATGTCCTGGAGTACGGTGTAAAACTCCAATCAAACAAACAAAGCTGAATATGTTTAATTAGAAGCTAGTACGAGCTATCGAATTAAAATGTATAAAACAGAACGCTAATATCTCAGTTTAACTCTTGTTGGTGTTGTTTTCCAGTCAATAAGACAGATCGCATTCGTATTGCCCATGGACCCGCGGCCGTGGCTCAGTGGTAACGAATGCGCTTCCTAAACTGAACCTGCTTCGATTTACCGCTCACGGGATCGAGTCCGCCTGGCGATCATCCCATGTTGGGGCTCCGCAATCACGGGGATGTTTTTACGAGGTTTTCTGCCGGTTTTTCGGCGAAGGGAAACTTTTGGAAAAAGACATTTGCTCCAGCAACAATAGCTCGAGAAAAGATAAATTTGCTCCAGAAACAGTTGCTTTGATGAAAGAATATTTTTTCCAGCAACAATTGCTCTGAAAAAACCATTTGCTCCAGCAACAATGCCTCAAGAAAAAATAAATTTGCTCCAGAAATAGTTGCTTTGATGAAAGGATATTTTCTCCAGCAACAAAATTTTGTTCTGAAAAAGGGACAGTGTTTCCAGCACCTATTGCTTTGAAAAACGACACTGGTTCCAGGAAGAGTTGTTGTGGAAAAAGGACTTGCTCCGGCATTAATTGCTCTGAAAAAAGCATTTGCTCCAATAATTGCTCTGCAAAAAGGACATTTGCACCGGCGATTTTTGCTCTGAAAAAAATAACATTTGCTCCGGCAACAATTTCTCTGAAAAAAATAATATTTGATCCAGTAGAAAATTCTACACTGACGAAGACTGCTATAACGATATATGCTTGGGCGTCAATTGCTCTGACGCACGTTTTTCTCTGTCAACATTTGCTCTGAATGTAGTAAGAAATGATATATTTGCTGCAGGTTTAAAGAAAAGAAAGCTTAATTAAACTTTGTTTGTTGCCAGTTCCGTCAAATGCGGTTTGCCGTCACCTGTGGACTGGCACACCTTCATGTGAGTGAAAAAACCTTTAGTACCGTGACGGCGTTTGACCCCAATCCAACAAACAATCATACAGCCAGCTAATTCAGATATCACAGAGGCACAGGTTTAGCTTCCCCGAACTCGCCCAGTTTCGTGTAAAATGTAGTAATATACACTAGACTATAACACTATACTGGCACGCCCTCCCTATAAGCTATCCAACTTGAAATTCTTGCTGGGCACGCGTCGACGGGTGTAGGATGCCTTGAGGCGTTTCTCGGCTTCTACTCTTATCTGCAACCTAGCCTTACATTGTCTTTTCTCATTAACTCTAAATTCTTGTCTATTTCCATCCTGTATTCAAAACACCAGACATATGAAGAGTAGTTCATTTACTACATTCTGTCATTGAGCGCTAGGAATTTGCTATTAGAAACTCGGGCATCTTTAACAAGTCCCTGAATGAACTAAACGTCTCTAGAATAGGATTCATTTCCAGTTAGCTATACTCGAGTGGCTTTTCTCATACTTTCTCGCGTTACTTGTAATAAACATGCAGCCAGTCGTTGGCGTCACGTGATGTTATGTCTAGAAAAAATGATAATAAAGCTAATAGTGCACCTTGATGAGATACCCAACTTAAACTGTTTCGCTTTGATCTAAATCTTACCCAGCGCATTTATGTGTCAAAGTTTTCTTTAACTATTTACAATAAATTAGTACTAGCAATGTCTGGACTATATACATGTAGGTTGGATTTTAAAGCAAGACTATGAGCCAAAACAATCTTTCATGAATTGACACCATTGATGGAAATATTGAAATCCGTACATAACTTAAAACAGTATGCCTGTCATAACTATGACCATTCTTGCAATCCGGGATTATAGTGCCTACGTAGCCCAAGAAAGAATTCAGTTCCATTTAAATATTTTTACCAAACTTGCATTTTCCTGACTTTTTAAATAATATTCTTTATTGCATTTACTTACACTAAAACATCTAAAAGTTTCTTATATTTAGTTACTGACTTAAAAGCGTTTATCCCCTGTGACAGGCAAAAGTTCTTTTTCTTGTGGTGCCTGCGGGTTATTTTTAGGCGCATGCCCGACTGTTGGCATATTGGGCTCATTTTAGGTAATTACAGTACATGTCCACATGAATTTTATTTCCTCATCGATCAAGAAGAAATGTGTCCATTGCGATTCAACGTGTCAAAAACAGGTCACGATACTATGCTACTATGTAACATTTGCGATGTTTAGGCCAAATATATAACAAGTTACAATTATACCAAACGTAAGATTGTATTTCTTGTTACCGTTTGACTTTTTAGACGTATGCCGCGGTCGAAGTAAATTTATTGTGAAGGTCGGGTCATCCAAGGGTGAAGCTAAGGATAATTGTTAACCAATTACTGTCCGTCTGTGAGGGAAAGGGTTCTAGATGCTTTGCCGGGTGATAATGAGTGTGAAGTGATACGGGATAATGGTCTAAACAGCCTGTGGCTATGGGGGTTAAAAGTCAATGTCAGTACTGACGAATCTACGTCGTCTTGGGTGGCCAACCTGTACATTCACACCGTACATACATCATCGAGAGTGGATTCAAGTATACACAGCTATCCGCTTTCAAACTCTCCGAGGTGGCTTACGTCCATCCTTTCTTGCGAAGCAGTTAAATAAGATAGCATTTTGTTGAAACAGCCCCAAAACGATTATTTGACAATAATTCCCAAATATGTACGCCGAACTGTTATTTGACCACTATTGTACCACAATAAAATGCACAGCTCCCCTCAAATAGCGAATTTACCATAACATATTCAACAGCTTTTATTGACAATGCAGGACTTCAGACAGTTTCAGACGGGCCTGGCATCGTTCCCAACATAGACACTCGATCTTGTAACTCAACATCCACTTTAGATTTTGCATAATATCAATATTTCTAATTCTAGAATAAGGCAAATCCCGAGGTCTCCGGCCGTGGCTTAGAGTGTGGTGGAGTGTGCGCGTTATAACCCTACTTCGATTTACGTCTGTCGACCCTCAGGTATATGAGTGTCACAATATGTGGCTCCGGCAATCGCGAGATTTCCTCCGAGTTTTCCACCGTAAATAGGTAAAAGTGGACAATTCGTTGTCATATAAGTGAAATACCCTTGAGTACGACGTTAAACACCCATCAAACAAACAAAACAAACAGCACATCCCGAGCAAATTACCACAAAATACTTAAAGCATTGTATGTACACAGGTCCTCTTGTGATTGATGCGCTCTGGGCTCTCGTTATTCATGTATATGCAGCTTTCAAAAAAAGCTTCTAAACATATAAACATACAAGAAAAGTTGATTTAAATAATGATTAAATTCCATTTTGTACCCATTAAGGACGGTGTACCATAAAAATCATGTTCATAATGTAACCAGCTCCACTGGAAATGTAAGAGAGTAAAAATGGTAAGTTATAACTTGATGACAATAGCTAGCACAATGTATAGGGCTAATTCCTCCGTCTTAGCCCTACGTCCCGCCTATCTAAACCCATGGTGAAAGCTGGAAATCGCTATGACCGGCCTCAAAAAAACGATTTCTGATTTTTTTCTCTGTTTTGTTCTAGATACACTGGAACCATTGATTTGTATTTTACCTACTTACAATATTTCTTTTTTGACGTTTTTCAATATTATTATTGCAAAGGGAGATAACTTATACGTGTCAACTCTGGCGAGAAACTAAAATAAATCTTTATTTAAAGGTCAGACAAGAGAGAAAGAGTTTGATTTTTGTGATTTTTTTATATAAAAAAATCAGAGAAAAATCTGATATATGTTTTGAGAGGACGGTCATAGCGGCGGATCAATTTCCAACCTTCACCATGGTCCATGGGTTGAGATAGGCGGGATGTAGGGCTAAGACGGAGGAATTAGCGCTATTCATTGTGCTAGTCAATAGCGGGTATGTTTTCCAGGAGCATTCACAACTGCAACGCAACATCTTCGCATGGATTGAATGATGCGCCTGAACACAGCTTGGGGGATACGTCGCTATAATTGAACCAACATGGCACCATGCAAGTTTCTGCAAATTACTTACTTGACGGAGTCTTCTGCCCACCAATCTCGTGTATGTTCTATGGGATTAAGGTTGGGAGACCTTGAGGGCCACTCCATGACATTGATGCCAGCATTCCTAAGAAAATTTCGCGTTAAATTGGCCGTATGAGGTCTGGCATTATCGTGGTGGAATGTCAGACCTGGGCCATGAACTGCCATGAATGGCAAAAACTCTGGAATGAGCACTTGATCTCTATATCCCGCAGCAGTAAGGCTTCTTTTAACGACCATCAGTCGGGAACGGGCAAGAGCATTAAAGGCACCCTAAACCATAACACCACCGTCCCCAATACGGTCCATTTCATGAACACAACACTGGGCGTTCCGTTCACCGGGTCTCCTCCAAACTCTAACTCTCCCATCAGCGAAGTGCAAAGTGAATCTGGATTGTCGCTAAAAACACCCCTCTTCCAATCAGGCTGAGTCAAACTCAGATGTCGTTGTGCCCAGAGAAGCCGTTGACGTCGGCATAACTGGATTAAAATTGGTCCATGATATAGCCGGCGTGCATGGAGACGAGCAGTGCACAGGCGATTACGTATGGTTTTTGCAGTCACACGACCTTTAAACAATTCATTTCTAGTGGACGTTACAGTGAGAAATCGATTACGCAAAAGACAACTTGTCGATCTTCTGCATGTGTCCTCAGACGTGGTCTACCCGAACGAGGTCTGTCTGCTGAGGTGCCAGTTTGTTGGAGACGTGTCCGAAGATCATGGGTAGTCCGTCGACTACATTCCATAACCCTGGCAACGTCAGTGATTCAGCATGCTTTGACATTCGTGGCATTGCAAATCAACGGATAATTTACTGGAAGAACTTGTTTTCCCGAGATGTCACTCTACTGTGCTAACGTGGGCTCAATTGCACGTGTCTCATAAGGTCACCGTGATGTATGCTCGCACGAACTGCATGCCTGTACACATCGGAGTTGTTGTGTGTCATGATGTCTTTAACAACGCATTTTCTTCTAATAATAATAATATCTCTTGTGAAACTTGTGTCATGGCGACCGGACTGGTAGGACGTGTTGTGTGCTCTCACGTTGTCTCGATTTTAGTTATTCTCCTGATTGTAAAAACTCTCCCAGATGTATATGACCGTCACTGCTTCGCACCGGTGGAGAATGTCATACCTGAGACGAGTAATACAAACAATTATTATTATGGATTCAATGTGATCAACACCCTGCTCAGAATGCACCAGCCAGTAATCGATCACACTACAAGACAAACTTTTGTTTATATTACAAACTTGTCCTCCTTCTGCTATCTGGGGATATACACCAGAACCCAGGACCCTGTGCTGTATGTGATCGTGCAGTTATTGATTTTAACTAAAAAATCGAGTGTACTTCTTGTGGTTTAGTCTTCCATATGACTTGTGGCATATAAAATCGATGGCATATAAAATATGTTAAGAAAATTCAGTTTAAATTGGGTGGCTTTATGGTTAGTATTCCATGTATGCAATCGTATTCTCATGAGGGTTTCTAGTGGACGAAATCAGGACAATTCTCGTACACCATGTCAAGCCATCGCGTATTTATTTCCGCCAATATTTATACAATTTTCACCCCCAGATAACTTGAAGACATCACGAAAGTGTGTCACCCGAAATTTGGCCGTTACGGTATGTACGCCAAAAAGTAAGTCTCGCGTGAATAACACCTCGTGTTAGCTTCCCTCCGCCATGATAGCCACGCTTGAATGAGACCCTTCTTGCGTTAACTTACCTGGCATCACAGGCGGGTTAATGTTTAAATTAAGAATGGCTGGCCTATGGAACGGATATCATTGGGCTTGTTATTTTCAAAATTTAATAACCGGTAATAATAGTTTAATGTTTTAATAAAAGAGAAAGATTACAATTTGAAGTTTTCATGACAAATAGTTTATTTTTAACATTCATTGAAATTTGCATTCCGTTTATTAACAAGGTTAAAGAGTAAAGGGACTTTCACAGCAGCCTATGCCACTGTGGTTCTCCATGTTGATTTTTTTTTTACAACTTCCCAAGATAAGACAGACCAAAAAACTCAAAATGTCGAAAAACGAACAACCATTTTCGAAGGTTAGGCTATTAAATAAACTAAATTATTTTTAATTTATTTAATTAACCCATGACTCCATAATAAATCCCCAAATAACTCGAATGCTGATTGATTGGAGGCACGCAAATTTTTTTCTTGGGATGGATAACATGGCAAATCAATGGTAATATATTTCATTTGTCTTTCAGAATCAACCAAGCAGTCAATAGTTGAACATGGCTCATGGAACTGGTACAGTGTATAGCATCGCCATAATTGTGTCCATTTTTGTGTCGTGTTACACAAAGAACCTTGATGTTGCTGTATCAGAAGAACAGTTATCGGACTTGAAAGATGTTAATACTGTTGTTAAGGAAGAAGAGCAGCGTTTGAAAGACCTTCACGAGAATCCAGAATTTGAAGAACTCAGAATTATTGACGATCCGTTAGAAATTCCCAAAATTCTAGCAAAACCTACAAATGAACACGGTGACGTCATAGAAGAATTTAAACCCATCCCACTCCCTGTAGACTTTGAAAGCTATGACGTGGCGCCAAAAGATGGTTCTATTAATTTATCTGAATTGGTGGCAGTCACTGGTGCTGTAGAAAACGTGGAAGCCGCTTTCAATGCTTCTGACACAAACCGTATGTATCGTCACACAGTATATACATTTTACTCGTGCTCTTTTGGTGTCAACCTAGGTTTTTCTAGGATCTATTCAGCTTGATTTAATACTGATGCTCTTATCCAACTAATCATTGAAAAAGCGAAAATAGTCATACTAAGGAAATCTCAGGTTAAAGGTTCCATAGCTTTGAAACCGAAGATAACTCAAAAAGGAAGTAGATATATAAACAAAACGGTTAGGAGTTCCTCCATCACAGGGTGAAACATTCCAGCACTCATTGGGTATAAGTTGTGCGAAAGTTCCAAGTAAGACCATTATAATAAAGATAAAAGAATAAAGACAATTTCACATGTATTCCTGATAGCTACATTCTAGGCTTTTTCTGGCACGTAAACGGGATGCACGCCAATTTTTCCCACTCCAACCAATTTAACTCCTTTTATTTGCCATTATAGTTGTTGAATAAGTGAAATACATTCCAGTATAACGTAAACTATAAACCAAGAAAATAAGCAACAACGTTAGCTCTACTATGTTGTTAAAATCTCATTCTTAGTCAACTTAGCTTACCACTTGAGTGGAGTAGTTTCCCCTTCTGACTGATCAAATGGTTTTTCAACCCCTTACATTTAGTTCTGTTTATCAACAATCCTGACCAATTAGCTATCAAACATCACCCATTATCAAATGAACACGTAGATACCATAGTTTTTCAGCAGGTCTCAAGTTAAAAGCAAACTGTAGTTAAAATTCAGATTTGAAATTCTGATTGCTCCATTTATTTCTTATTAGTGTATTGATTTTTTGTAATTACTGATGCATTTAAGAAAATATATATTTTGGATCAAAGTACGAAAATTAGATAGTTCTGCTTGATATAAAACTGACTGAAATTGGATAAACCCTCGGTGCATCATTGGAAACAAGTGGCCAAGTTTGTGTAAGTACCATTTGGTTTGTTTTAAGTGACTTATGTCTAAAATAAATTGGCCAGTAATTGGCTCACTAAATTAATTACAATATTGAGGAGAAACCGTCCAAACACTCTCCCAATTAATCGATCGATGTATCGATCTCTCTGTTGCAGACGATGGAGTGATAAGTATGGTTGAATTTATGAGCGCCCCCTGGAGTCTGAGTGGCTCCAACGACGACATGGATTACTATGGTTACGTGGACTACGACATTTCTAGTGGGGACGAAGAGAGCCCATTTTTACATCACAGACATCAGTAACTTTGCGACACAAAAACCGTTTAAACAAAAACAACCGATTTTTACTAGTGCTGCTACTAATTGTACGAAAATGTGCATCTTTAACCACCACAGGCGTGCCCAGTAGGTTACGTCTCTGTTCTTTAAATGATGTGATGGATAAATATGCTTCGAACACAAATGTCGATTGTGATACATATTTGATGAAAGAATATACTGAAAGACATTTACATTGGCATTAAATAGACTGACTATGGCGGAACAAAGAAAGACGATACCCTGGAACGAAGGTGCAAACGCAGTTCTAATAAATCCAGGCAGGTATGGTGAAAATGCCTGCTCCATTATTCTGCCGTTAAGTGGTATGAATTAAAACCTACATGCGGAATCAAACAGAAAGTTATTGTGCCAGAACTTACGTGCTATTCCCGTATTGTCTAACACATGGGATAGATTGCATTTGGTTCTGAATCAATAAAGTTTCCAGTTCAGATTGTGTTTGCCTGGAGAAAGGAACGCTCCGGGATTAGGTTACCTGCATCACAGTGGGTTACATTGTTAATTATGACATTTAAATTAAAGAAAACGTTTTGGTGTTTTTAAAATGATTAACTCGATCTTTGCTTATTATATGTAGCTATTTATGGTGCCAAGTAACTTTCATGATATCCAAGTATTTTGAACTATGATTACTCGTTCACTATTCTTACCAAAATTATGTTGTTGATAAGTGTTTTATGCATATCAGACGGGTATTGAAAACTCACTACCTGGACACCTGTAAACTCACTATCAATTTCCAGAGTTGAAATTTGAAAATAAATAAAAATTACCCTGATTTATTGTTATGACACTTATAAATTACCCCATCAAAGCGAAATACATGAATAAAACCATACCTGACTTCACCGACAACAATGACTCGATAAGAGACAAACCCAGAACTTTCTACATAAATACAATGACGATGTCTCAACAACAGAAGCACCAGGGCACATTTAGTGTGCAGTAATAGTCTACAGACAATATCAAGTCTAAGCAGGAAACTACAGCACATTTTTGGGGCTTCAGTTCTCAAAATGTAATTACAATACCATTAAATATCTTTTGTGATTTAGTAAGTATCTATTAATTGAAAAAAATTCTGTCTCATTCTTTCCAAATTTTTGTTTATAACAATTTCATCAGGGAAGTTTATCTGTCACCTTAAGGGAATTCTAAAATGGTACAAAATATATATCCAGAAAATAATAGTTAAAAAATCTACACCGAGCTCGATAGGAATGAGGCATAATTCTGATGCCCAAATTTGAATCCATAGAATACAACAAATTGGAAAATGTGAAGTCTCTACTATGAACCGTTATGGTGAAATAAACAACATTCTTAGTGGTATAGACTGAGTAGTTGGGTTATCATTTGCTGTTTTATATTAAGGAAATCTTGTCCCTTATCAAGTACTAATTGTTTTGTTCTTTATATGTAGTCTGGTATCGGTTTGATACCGGACCACATATAAAGAAGGATGTGTGCTTTTACATATAAGTAAGGATTATATGTTATTCAGTACTAAAAGGAGCGGTTGCAGACTACATATAAAGAAAGCTTGAAAGTTATCCAGTACTGATATTGGTTAGGGGATATTTAGTATATGCGAAGTAAGGGTAGTACGTGCGGGATGAGCAGCTCCCTCTGCGTGACGTCACAGGTTGTACAAGATGGAGTCGTGAGGGATCAGCGGAGTGTGTACGTTATTATGTAGTAATTGAAAAAATCGCCCTACACGTATTTATGTAGTAATTTTTACTACATATTAACGTTACACGTATTTATG
>JAVFBW010127312.1:0-14151 GCA_034783835.1 Mopalia ciliata
TACTGTCATAGTCATGGTAAAAATACATAGACTTCCAACAAATGGAGCAGCAAGATGCTCCCTACTGTCATAGTCATTGTAAAAAAACCATAGACTTTCAACAAATGGAGCAGCAAGATGCTCCCTACTGAATGATTTGCTTAGCTGGTGGGATGGGTTGGTATAGGGAGAGAAACTCTCTCATATATTGTACAGGGAAGTAAGATGGGAAACAAAGAACTAAACCCTCAAAACATTCACAAACCAATAAGGAATAATACAAAACTTTTCAAAATTTGAGTCGGTTTATTGTGAATGAGAAATAGATATACCAAGCCAGACTAAAACTACCCTTGTTCCTTATATCTGTCCTGACTCTCTCAATACAAACTGGTTAGCCACAGTGATAATATTTGAAGACGTACGTGCACTTTAAGTCACTGGTGATACTGAAAATATCTGATTTAACTTATATAAAATGCTCTTATTACATGTTAAAACACACCATTGTTGCAATCTCCTGGAACATGCTGCGAAAAGTTAACCGATTATTGGATACTGATTCTTACTGGAAATATTTGTAAATGAACACTTCTTAGTAGCGTGATATATTACCAAAGTTCATTTGTACTTTACAAAAACAAAACGATTTTCTTGGACACCCCTAGGTTTCTTGTTCTCTATATGACTTGTTTCACTATCGAAATTAATTACCTTTTTAGTTCTGTTATTATTTGAGTTGTAAATAATTATATTTGTTAAATATATTTTTAGTAGACTAATAAGATGCTTGAAGGCCTCCCTGTTACGAATGAATGCATTTGTTATGCAGTATAAATATCCTTTATGGTTTACACCCATATAATGTATAGTAAAGTCTAGACTGATTAACGACAAAGGTATTGCACTGGTTCCTGAGCGTTACCGACACCATTAACTGACATATATGACCGCCATACTGTCTACCTATGCAGAGTTTTGTCTGTATAAGGTCTATACCGATTAAACACTGGTTAACCCCAACGGCTGGGTTATCATAGATTTCACCAGCCCTCATTACTAATATGTTGTTAAACGTTATGTTCAAAGTACCCTGTGCCAAACAAAACTTAATTTACGTCCAACATACTAATCCCTAGCTGATTTATCAAGGAAATCGAGTTTTTCCGATGTTGTGCTACATTTCCAAACGGATAGGATAGTTTCCGGCGGTCATGGGTTAAAGTGTTAAAAACCGGGTACATGCTCCTATCATTCCGCTCACAACACGTCACACAGCACGTGACTGCGTCATCGCCAACACAGTCGTCACTCCCGTAATGTTACAGGCATCTTATGTTTTACAAGATCTTTTATCTGCAAGAGAAGCCTTGCCAAATCGATGGGGAGATCTAAAACCGGCTAAATCTAGAGAGTTGCTGTACAGTGTTGTAACCGAGCAGTGAATGTTGACGGTGGATATCCTCTCTAAATCTCTTCTAATCCAACAGGCTGTCATGGTGGCTCGAGCTGTGTCGATTCTATCGGAACTTTCCCAGGCTTCATATGTCGTCCAGTAAAACCAAGACTTGACTTCGATTAAAATTCAAGCCCAAACGATTCAAACTAATCGCAAAATATTACGAAATACAGAGAGATTTTGTAATGTTTGTTTGATTCATGGTAATTTCGCTATAATTTGACACTAATGACGACTTGTCAGCCCAATCGGCGAAGACTAACATCCCCGTCGTCACTTACAACAAGCAATGATAAGATAGGGCAGTCA
The DNA here is from genome assembly GCA_034783835.1 of Mopalia ciliata. Classification (NCBI taxonomy): domain Eukaryota; kingdom Metazoa; phylum Mollusca; class Polyplacophora; order Chitonida; family Mopaliidae; genus Mopalia; species Mopalia ciliata. Next base: position 1,748 of record JAVFBW010127312.1, read on the forward strand.
AAATACAAAAAGCACACACACACCAAGCAATGATAAGATAGGGCAGTCAAAATACAAAAAGCACACACACACCACATCAAATCGGCCCATTGTCTGAAAATAACCACTAAGTTCAGTTCCTCTAGAATGCGTGTGCCTATTCCGTTCAACCAGAAAAAGAGTTATAAAGAGTTATCTGGTATTATATTTTGGTAATTTTAAACAACTTTCTGACAAGTGAACTTATGGAATCTTTCTAGACAACTGTCTGATTATTAAAGTTTAGTTACTATCTAGACAACTGTGATTTATGTTAATTGCAAGCAGGTTTCGGTTATTAAACATTGTGGTTATATTCTAAACATCTGATTTGTGTTCATTTGCAAGCAGGTATCTGGTTATTAAAAACTGTGGTTATATTCTAAACATCTGATTTGTGTTAATTTGCTAGCAGGTATCTGGTTATTGAACTTTGTGGCTATATTCTAAACATCTGATTTGTGTTAATTTGCTAGCAGGTATCTGGTTATTTAACCTAGTGGGTATATTCTAAACATCTGATTTGTGTTAATTTGCCAGCAGGTATCTGGTTATTAAACTTCGTGGTTCTATTCTAAACATCTGATTTGTGTTAATTTGCCAGCAGGTATCTGGTTATTAAACTTCGTGGTTATATTCTAAACATCTGATTTGTGTTAATTTGCTAGCAGGTATCTGGTTATTAAACTTTGTGGCTATATTCTAAACATCTGATTTGTGTTAATTTGCTAGCAGGTATCTGGTTATTGAACTTGGTTGTTATATTCTGAACTATTTTATTAAACTTTGGTACAATTTTCCAGACTGTTATTAAACTATTAAATTCTGTGCTAACTTTCGAGAAAAGTCATCTCATTATCATACCATTTGATAACTTTCGAGACCGTTGTCTAGGTATCAAAATTTGTTTCGAGCAACTATCCAACTGGTCAGTAAAAATTGTGGTAATATTCTAAACGATTATTTCATTATTGAGATGGTGTGTGACATCTTTGTATTATAAAGCTGTTTGACTATTCCAAACTGTTATCTCTATATTAAACTCTGTTAAAACTGTCATATATTTGATTCAATTCAAACTGTTTTCAAGATGTTTAATGGTGCCGATACCATTTCAAAGCGGATTGAAATTTTCGTTTATCTCAAACAATGATCTGATTACTGAAATGGATAAACTTCAAAAACTGGTTATCCAACTTTGTGATAACTTTCGAACATTTATGAGATTATCGATAGGTGCGGAATTTCCTGACAACTAGTATTTTGTTGAAAACGTAATCTTATAGGCACACTTTCCGAATAGCGATCGGGTAAAGAGGGATCTTAGATGATCAAACATATCAGTATAAATCTTTGTTAAAATGTATAATATACAGACGGCGGAAATACAATCAGGTAGTAAGTAACACATATAACATACCTACACATGTTACAAAAACTCTTATAGGATAAATTAAAATGAGGCTGTAAGAATAAAACACCTTTGTAGGGTTCACTTCAACATTTATTTACCCTTTAAATTCCTTGCTCATTTGTGAGATCATGGATCTCGATACAAAACACCAAACATTGTTCTGTGTATGTGTGCTATAGGTATAGATATATTTAGAGACACGTGGTCCTTTAAACAAGTTCATACCGAGTAAACTCATTCTACCTTGATTAAGTAGTCCTAACCAAAGATATAATACAAGGTTATATCGCAATTATATTTGGATATAAAATGTATAATATACAGATATGGCATTTCCAGGAGTTCTATATAGAGTTATAAAGACCCCAAGGACCGAAGTCGGAGGACAAGGTCTATATGCCTACTCGGGCTCTGTATAACTCTATACAGACTGAATTCAAATACCTTTTATTATATGGTATTAATGTTATCAATAACAATAGAAACAAAAGTCCCGAATCAGACCGAAGAAGACGACATTTGGACTTCGCAAAGACGCGAAGGGTATAAAGCTGTGGACATTGGGCAAGGTATCCTTTGCGAAATAGCTTACAGTGAATACGGTCTGACCACGTGATGAATTTAAGCAATTAGATATTACAAAATAGCATCTATTCATAAAATAAATACGGTTATATTTTGTTGTTTGTTGCAGACTGATAGTGTCAGACACATCGTACCGTTAGGAGTCAGCTGGCCTGCCGTGTATATGATGGTCACGGTGTAGTAATCGTCAGAAAATCGGTATTCTCAGGTAATCTGAAACCGATAGTCAGATAATGTATGGCACTGTATCTGTCTTAACAAATGTTAAGTGCCGACCTTCAGTGTTCAGTCAGACCTACTCCAATAAACCAAGCGAAATTCTCGAAGACGAAATATGGGTTAATCGGAGTAGATTGGTAGCCTCCAGCGCATACGGAGATTTAAAATGTCACCAAAGACAATTTCATGTCATCAACATGTCAAAAACACTTGCATGGCCATAATGAAGTCGCTTGTTTTTGCCGCACTTAAAAGAATTTCATACAGTCCATACAGAATTCCATACAGTCCATACAGAATTCCATAAACTCCATACACTCCATACAGAATTACATAAACTCCATACAGAATTCCATACACACCATACAGAATTCCCCAATCTTCGGATTGATTACTATTAAAGGTCCTGCACCAAATTGTCTGGCTTAAAGTATCCAGATTAACCTATTATCACATGATCTACACTTTAAGAAATATCAATCCTACAATATTCTTTTGATATAAGATGTAAGGTGCCCCCGCCATTTGATAGAAATCAATAATTTTGATTCTGGAAATATAGTTACTTGGCTTTTCTACACACAAGTATATACATAGACAACCATTCAGTTTTTGTAAAAAGTCCCTCGCCTGGTTACTTTCTGGACACTGTCGTTAGGTATTTAGTTGACATGGGCCGTTCTGTCTTAACTGGACTTTTCCATCGGTTCCAAACTGTTTACTTTGAAAAAAAAATCACCTCTTACACAATAAAATATGGCTTCGCACACAAAATTAAAAAAATAGATATATATTTATATGTATTATCAAGATGCCTTAATATGTTTCTGAGTCCGATCTTTCGATTCACCAGGCAATTTTCTGCTACACTGCTCCCCAGTATTATCCCCGTGTGAGTCTTTAGAATGCTTATTGCGATGTTTGTTAGGGCTATGGTGGCGGCGTGGGTTTATAGGGCTTCCACCTTTTACTTGTTTTTTATTTTTTCTGTCATCGTGGCGTGAACTATCTAGTCGCACTCCAGAGTTTTCAGCTCGGGTAAGCGGACTGTCATGTCTCTGTTTTGATCTTGGCCGAGATCTGTCACGAACATGGGGGCTTTCCATACGATGATTATCCAGATGCAACGGGCTTGCTCTGCGGTGATTACCGTCTTTACCATTGTCATTCCTAGCATTTTCAGGGCGTGCATGCCTTTGGTTATCTCGTTGGGGATTTCCACGTGGTCTAGGGCTATCCCGGCGTTGGGTTTCTCGAGGACGAGGGCTGTCATGTCGATGGCTGTTATGTGAACGCGGGCTTTCACACCGCTCTGGGTTTCGAGGACTGTTGCGAAGATCATTTTCACGAGGATGAGGGCTGTCACGCCGATCATTTTCACGAGGATGAGGGCTGCCACGGTGATCATTTTCGCGAGGTCGTGGGCTGTCACGGCGGTCACTTTCACGAGGTCGTGGACTGTCACGACGATCCCGTTCACGAGGTCGTGAGCTATCACGGCGATCACTTTCTCGTGGTCGTGGACTGTCACGGCGATCTCTTTCACAAGGTCGTGGGCTGTCACGGCGATCACTTTCATGAGGTCGTGGACTGCCACGGCGATCACTTTCACGAGGTCGTGGACTGTCACGGTGTGTGTTGTTCTTGAGTCTAGGACTATCTTCCCGCCTCTTCTCATGGGATTTTGGACTGTCGTATCGCTGGTTTGACAAATTTCTATCACGATTATGTATCTTGTCACGCATTTTGGGACTGTCCCGTCGACTCTTTTCACGTGGTCGTGGACTAATCGCTCGGTTAGGGTTAGGTGGTTTAGGGCTGTCATGACGGTGTTTGTCCCGTCGGCTCAGACTGTCATGCCTTTTAGCTCTTCTCGGACTATCATGGCTCCGTGGACTGTCGCTTCTACGAAGGCTATCAGTTCGGTCTTCTCCAGAACGCTGTAAAAAATCAAAATGTTCAAAGAATATAAAATAATGCTTCAACAAATATATGTAATTCAACACATTCAAGCATAAGCTTAACACTTGCATGACATCATTTTCCCTACAGCTTGGAGTTTTATTCCGATCTGTACACTTTAACAAGACAATTTTCCTCTGCCCTTGAGGAGCATATAGTATAGTATAGTATTCTGAGGTCTACTACACAGAAAACTGTGAAATCTGGTTTGTCATCTGACACTAGCATGTGAAATGACAGATGTATGGGATGCCACACCACAAATTTGTATAAATTTCTGACGTTGATCTGTGTTTTCAGTTTGGAGCCCTAGGGTTGGGTGCTCAGAGCGACATTTAATCATGTATAACCTGACGCCATATTATATGTCTATCTCTAATACACTAAACAACATTTATTACATTACTAAAAGTGTTTCCAGCAACTGGCGCCAGGAGTGCGAAGCGAGGACAATAGCAATGAAATTAACTTATTTGTTCTGTTCTTAAAACTGAACAAACTCTTGATTCCTGCGCATTAATTTACCGATTAAGGTGGCAATTTCAGATTAATGCGTATTTCGAAAGTAATGGGTTCTAATCTGTTTGTCCTTCAAACTATAATACGTTGATGAATTCAACTAATGTAAATATATCTGCGGCAGTTGAGTTTGACATCAGAATGGAGTTATTCTATTTAAATTGAGCAGAGTGTGTTGGAGTTGAATGATTATTCGGTTAACCTTGACTAAAGCCCCCTGCTCCTATCTTAGCCTACATCAACTTTGATGTTTATTCTCCAGATTTCCACTGTACATAATTCCCTATAAAAAGCAGGAGGGTTTCTTATAATGAGTTTATTGTTTGGACAAATACACACTAATAGACCCGGCTTGAGTCGTTTAAGCTTCCTAATTGCTTTTATATGCTTTCTTGTCCTTGTGCATTTCTACTCGACAGCTCAACTAGTCACATTTTACGCACATCTCCAAGGGCTGGCTTAAGCGACGATCGGGTGTTTAGTCGGAATGAAAACAATGTAGGATGGAAGGGACTCTTAACTATCAAAGGATAAATCAGAATGCAAACAGTGGCCCAATGTGAAACAGTCATATTTAAAATTAATAAACTGTTTTTTTAATATCGTAACACTGGTATTTATATAATAGAAATAACTCCATATCAACACCATATATCGTTCTGCTAAATGAAGCCCAATGTCATATCCATTATCTTAATGTGGTTTTTGTGAACCACGGATTAATCCCGAATACAGTGTTATATATGTGAAACACATTTTCGCTCATCCAACCACTGGAAAACGATACCAACAGAGTAGATACCTAGTGGACTGTATGGAATATTACAGGACTTCTATCAATTTCCTAGAGGACAATATATCAGGGAAACGTACACACATACATATAAGTTTCAAATATATATAAGTTTTAATATTAATTATAAAGAGAAGATAAACAGCGTGAGAAACGTGAATTTCAAATATCGTGAGTTTACAAAATAGAACGAAAATGAAATATTTGTGAAATCTACAGTGATTACGACTTGACTTTGGAGAATTAAACAGGAAAGCGTTATGTCACCTTTCTGTAACAACAGTCCAACTGTCGGGGCAATGAAGCTATGTTAGACTAGCCCCTGTAAAACAACTCCCATATTTAAAACATAAATACGGCTTTCTACACGCGCTAAACCCACGCGGGCTCCAAATCAATTCCACAGACCAAAACAAACTACATTGAGATCAGGGCAAATGAAGGACGGCTGGAATCAAAATAGAACAAGGGGATACAGGGGCTATTAATGAAAGTGTTGACATTGTAATGAAACCTGCTTCCTAGACGGTACCACTAACATCCCAGTAAATCCGACTTCCGTCTAACACGTGACCGGATACAGTAACTCCTTACCACTGAATCATACAAGATTATCAGTACTAATTGCATATGCCTAGGATAATAAATACGATGAAAGATATTACCTATGATCAACGACCTAATTCCATAAAAAATATGCCTACAAAGAACTAGATTCCATCGAAACTACATGTCCAGAATGCACCGAGCAAAATGTCTCGGTTAAGACAATTATTCGAAATGATGTAAATAATTCCTATTCCTTGGAAGCCCAGGTAATCAAGCCGTTTTAAAGCCCCCCTTCTAAAAAATTCGAGACGACAAGTATTTAGAACATTGTAAAGAGCATTTTTTAAATTAACAACGTTTAACAGACTTGTGCTTTAAATTGTCCAATGCCTAATTATCATTCTGTATTATTTATATTGCAGTTATATACGCATATTTATTATTTATAATGTGAATTATATACATAGCTATGCTAGAGGCTTAGAATTGGAAATAACCCCTTGGTAAATTAACCAATCAGCCAGTCAATTAATCAAGACAATCGGACTAGGTCTGTGAGAAATCATATAATTTGTATGTCAGTCTGGAGACCCATGTTTAAAAGAATATAAAAAATGACATCATCGTTTAAAATATATAATAATTATAATGTCACATCCTACAGCGTGGCAAAGAATATTTGACCTTTGAGACGAAAGCTACATGATCGGCTAAACGTATAGCTAACATATTTAACTTTATGTGTGACTGAACCAAAACGTATAGGAGTTAATTACCTTAGTTTTATGTCGAGGTTTTGGTGATCGTTTTGGTGATCGTGTTGAGCTCCCAGATACGGAGGCTCTCTCGCTCGGTGTGGTAGATCGATGTTTAGTGGTTTTTCTAGGTTTTCGGTGGACGTCTTGTTTCTCTTCAGAAGTAGTCCCTTCTCTCTTTCCCTCACCAGATTTTGAGGCTTTAGAATGTTTGTCTTTTTTGCCAACATGTTTCAAATCGGGTAAACTCCCGTAATTCCGAGTCCGGTCGCTAGGTAAAGTGCCCGCTCTTTGAATCATATTTTTTACATCTGCCATTCGCATTTTGGAATCATCATCCACGGGACTCGGTCTTTTTTTATTTGATGAGACCTGTTGCAGCTTTTGCATATTTGACTCTTTGTGTGTAGATGGGTAATCCAATTTCCTATTATTGACCAAGGGGAGAGTTGAAGACGCATATGTCAGCGGCGGTGGGGGTGGCGGGGGTACAGCCGGCGGCGAATGTGTGAATGACGGTGGCAATACTGGAGGTGGGGGGCGTGGTGGTGGTGATGTAATTGGTGGCGGTGGTCTCGGAGGTGGAATAGATTGAACGGTTGGCGGTGGAGGAGCATGGGACTTCGTGTGGATTTGTGGGGGAGGAGGAGGGGGTGGAGGGGGTCTCTTGGCCTCTTCTGATGAAAGAGAACTAGCCACAAAACTATCGTTACTAACAATAGAGGCTTTTCGAGCAGCTAGTTCTAAGACGGCAGCGGAAGCAGTGACCTGCGGGGCTGAAGTTGATCTAGGTCGCTTAGAAATTTCTGAAGGCTCAGATTTTTTGGTTGGAATCACAGTGCAGAATGGGTTAGCCTGTTTCATTAAAACCTTCTGTAATTCCTTTATCCTACAACCAGTACTTTTATGAGAATCTGCCACTGTCGCATCTTTGGATTTTGCTTCGTTAAAGTGTCTTGTTTCATTTGATACTTCATTTTCCTGAATTTTGGGCAGCCCTGTAGATTTACTTGGTGTGGATATTGTATGGGATGGGGAGTGGTTATTGTCTATTTTTCTATTTATCCTCGGTGGGGGTGGCACCTGCGGTTTGTATGAAACAGATTTGTTAGATGTATCATGGTTGGAAGACGAAATCCTATCACTAGGTTTTCTCCCTGGGGTAGAATCCACTCCATGGACAGAATGGGGAACACTAGAAGAGGATTCGTTTAAACAACGATCCTTCTCAAAATGAACTGTTTTTAAATAATGGGCCATTTTAGCGTGGTAGTTGCTGGTAGTGTCTTTTGGATCACAGGTGTCAGGTGGTAGTGGAACAGAAGACAAGTCCTCTGTAGATCCACACTGAGGAGTCACCTCTATCCGGGTGTTTCCATAGGAATCGTCACTAGTAAGGATTATCACAGTGGTATAATTAGAGGAGGGCTCGCCCAGGTGGATCACATTTGGTGAGGCCCGTGTGTACATCGTGTCAGAGCCTGTCACTGAACCAGTCTCATACTGACTGTCTGAGGTTAAGGACGAACCTTTCCCAGCGTTTGTATGAATCTGAACTATTCTCGAATTCGAACTGTCCAGAATACTTTGAACATTACCAGAAGAGTTCTGATAAGAGTGCTTATTCATATCCAAACTGTTCTTTACAAATTGTTCAATCGGTCCAATGGGCGATGAGCCGCAAGGAAATATTTTGTCTGGAGAAAAGGCAGTGTGACCAAAATCAAAAGCAGTATTTTCCTGTGAGGATTCACCTAGACTATCTCTTGAGGAGGTCGACGAAGGCAGACTGTCACTTTTACATGGCGTATTTGTTGTGTCTCTAGAAATTTCACTATTCAACTGTTTTGTGTTTTTAGAGTTAATAAAATGCCCTAATTGTTCTTTATTTGTCATAATTCTAAAGCTAGAGCTGGTGCTTTCTGGGCTAAACGAGGAGAATCCATCCGAATCTCTGTGTCTATGACCCTTATTGTGCTCTTCACTCTCAGAATTTGAAGAGGAGAAGCTGGACTTGCAGCCTGAGTCATACTGTCCCGACGCCCCCGATTCCTCAGATAGACTGAGTTTGGGGCGGCCCAGTTGACCATAGGGACTATCGTCAAGCCTATCAGGGCAGGTGTCACTATGGAAAACAGAAATTCCCGAGGATTGTGATTCAAGAGTGGACCGAGGATCTTCTGTGCGACGTCGTGAGAAACCTCTTTGAGTTATATATTCTCCATCCAGTCCATTATGTGGTCTTGATGAGTTTAACATGTCATAGCGATATGCCATAATAGAGGCCGAGTCTAAATCTTCTTCTTCCTCTTTAATTTCATCCAACGAGCCACTTCTACTGCCATGACGAAATCCATTATATTCCTGTATCACAACTAGTGGCGTTTTCTCTTCGTTAAATCTTTGGCAAAAAAAAAAATAAAAACAAACAATTAATATTCAATGATGGTAATGAAATCCTAAAAACATATACAGTAAAACAAAGGTTTCTCTTTGCTGCAAAACACTCTGAAAACTACAAATGAAAAAGAATTTGCCATCAGTTTTAAATGCAGCTTTGCTTCATCCAAAATCAAGGGGCAATTATTTTATTTCCACAGCCACCACAGTGCTTAGCCGATAACAACATTACTACTCTGGCACATCATCTATTCATTTGATATTTTATTTTGCCAAAATTGTTTGTAAGACTTTCTGAGATATAAAACAACATTAAGTTAAAACCAAAAGAGTATATGGGAAATTCCATTCCATGACCCCTTTGTTTTCCGGAGATTAGGTGGAATGGACATCAAAATACCATGTTCTCCTTTTATACCTGTTTCTGATCAGTTATATAACTATGCATATTCCAGGCGGTCAATGAAAGTATAATAATATATTTTGATTGCAAAATGTTGAAAGTCAATTATTGTTCATAATATCATGGTAGAGGTAGATTATAAAAACGTCATTTCAGTAAAACTGTCAATCTGTAATGTGCACTGAAGGTCGTGGAGTTAATGGTCTTCTATTAAACGTTCTCTAGCAACAATATCCCCATTCCTTTTAAACACAGTATAAAGTGTTGTTTTAAACACAGCGATAAATGTTGTTTTCTCATTCTTGTTAAACACAGCGATATTGTTGTTTTGTCATTCTTGTTAAACAGAGCCATAAAATGTTGTTTTGTCAGTCTTGTTAAACACAGCCATAAAATGTTGTTTTGTCATTCTTGTTAAACACAGCCATACAATGCTGTTTTGTCATTCTTGTTAAACACAGCCATAAAATGCTGTTTTGTCATTCTTGTTAAACACAGCCATAAAATGCTGTTTTGTCATTCTTGTTAAACAGCCATAAAATGCTGTTTTGTCATTCTTATTAAAAACAGCCATAAGATGTTGTTTTGTCATTCTTGTTAAACACTGCCATAAAATGCTGTTGTCATTCTTGTTAAACACAGTCATAAAATGCTGTTTTGTCATTCTTGTTTAACACAGCCATAAAATGCTGTTTTGCTATACAACAATTAGCCGTTGTTTTGTCATTCTTGTTAAAGACAGTCATAAAATGCTGTTTTGCTATACAACAATTAACCGTTGTGTTGTCATTCTTGTTAAACACAGCCATAAAATGCTGTTTTGTCATTCTTATCAAACACAGCCATAAAATGCTGTTTTGCTATACAACAATTAGCCGTTGTTTTGTCATTCTTGTTAAACACAACCATAAAATGCTGTTTTGCTATACAACAATTAACCGTTGTTTTGTCATTCTTGTTGAACACAGCCATAAAATGCTGTTTGTCATTCTTGTTAAATAAAGTCATAAAATGGTGTTTTGCTCTGTTGGCAAAGTAATAGTAGTAATGCAAAATCCTGGAATATTGAGTAAAGAATGCCATACCGTAAATGATCAGACCAGTTAATTTAAAGTGTTTCAACATGATGAAATGAGAAAGCATACACCACCAGAAGCATTGCACTCATTTGTTAGACCACTATTAAGAAATACTGTGATTTTATTTGTCAAATAGACACATTTTTATATCCTTCCCTTGGGTAGAAGAAGATGAGTCTGTTCAAATTATCACAAAAACTTTTCTTTTGACAAGGAAAGTTGATGCTTGTAATTTTCCAGAAGATAAATATGGTTAAATATTGATGTATGTGTAATGATTTAACAAAGAGTGTGTGTATTCTGTCAAGGACACATCTAGAGCCATTTGAATAGTTCTGTTCTCTCTGTACATAAGGAGATATGTTCCCCTTTGACGTGGAGTGCAAAACAGGTGGTTAAAGATGTAAAGATTAAACGCCAAGCGTATTTTTGATAACTATCAGCCGACCACATTCAAAAGTCAACAAGGACCAATTGTAGTCAGTTTCCCTCTAACGTTTCTTCTGGTCTTCATCCTAGTCGTTTGTAACTGAAGAGGCTTACCTAGAGGAACAACCCCCATAAGGCATAATCTCGTTTAGCTTTCTTACTCTATGTATGTGACAGCGAAAAGAGCCTCGAGGCAGGTTGGATAAGTGCTGTGATAGAGAATACAAACACATCTGTCTATTTAACTTAAAGATGATTCCATCTTAAGAATTCACCTTTACAACAAAACAAATAATGTCTGCGTAATATCTTATGTTTGTCTGATGATCCCCATAAACAAACAGCGTTCACTTTTCAGCCGCGATTATGTCAGTTATGTTTGTCAATACTTACCGATCAATGTCATCAATGTCAAGGTCATCAGAGGATTCCATCTGGTGTATTCTGGTGGGACATTCATCTGCCTGGAATGGTAGAGTGATTGGTCGAGGACCTACCCGATAAAAACAAATCAAATCCTTAATACAAACTTTATATACAATTATCTATGTGAAATAAAGTTAGGCAATCCTATTGTAGAGGTAGAACACAACGTTTCTATATAAATATATATGTCTATACCATAAACCAGTGAATTGAGTTAATCTGTTGTGGGGAACAAGCTACACTGTTCTGACGTTTTTATCCTCATATGTGCTAGTAGCGTCTAAGCTTCATTTAAAGCTTGAGTAATGCTTTTTGTTAAGTTATGTTACATTACAAGATGGCAGCCATGTGGAATGACATAGGAACCAACACGGGCAGAAATTGCTTTATGGTTTTATGTATGTAATCGTATGGGATTCTCCTATCGCTTTGATGGGTTAAAAGTTTAAGGTGTGAGATTTCGGTTCTGTTTTTTCTTTAAAGCCCTGAACGCGATCCTTGACTGGTCGTAATCCCCCCTCGACACCTGCGACCATGCAGCTTATTGAAGATTAACAACGTGAGCGAGACATTCTATCAGCGAGGTGATGATTGTGGCATATTTATTTAGAACGCCTTTTTTAAAACAAAATATGTCGGAGCGCCACAGATCTCTTTGTAGTAAACTATACAACAAAAAAGTTATCTTGTATTCTCTCTATCTCATATTTTAATATGTTTCTTGATTGTGACCTTGTGACCTATTAACGCTAGCATTATAGAAAAAATTTAAAGCTCACTCCCAACTTTAGAAAAAGAGCTGTAACCTTAGTTCAAGAGAGATCGCGGGGGGGGGGGGGGGGGGGGGGGGGGG